>JAURVB010012428.1:0-34292 GCA_033002965.1 Piper betle
AGGATACAACTGGTGTGTATCTAGCTTTCAGGTATTAGTTCAGTAGAACCTCCCTTGAGTTGAAACTTCAAGGATGAAATTTTTATAAGGAGGGAAGATTGTAAAACCCACGATTCAAGTCAGGGTTTTATATTCAGAACTGGTCGGTTCGACCGTTATTTTCGAGTCGAGTCAGTTTCAGAACACGTGTACTGAGCCGACGCTAGTCGCGTGTATGAGCTATGAGGGTCATGCGTACCCAAGTATATGATGATAACATCATGAACACAGCAGAACAGAATGAGTTATCAGATATATGTGAGTATGCCAGTCATTTTTTTATTTTTATATATAGTGGATCGTAGAATTAGTTTTAGGCCGTTTACCACGTTAGGACGCGTTACGGGCAGTTTGGGTGGGTTGTTAGTCATAGAGCATATCATTATGATGTTTTAGTGTTTGTTTGATTTTACGGGATTTTTCCCGATTTTTATGAATTTTTTTAGGATTTAATACGACTTAGTTATTATACTTGACTCGAGCCGGAGACGAGTCAAGTCTTATTTACAAGTTTGCCACCCAACCATTTCTTCACCACCCCCGACACTTTCCCCTTCCAAACCCTAGCCGCCCCCACTGTTGGTGCCGCCACCGCCGGCGCCGTCGTCGCCTTGCCACCGGGCGTCGCCGCCTAGCCCCGCCATGGCGTCGCCGCGCCGCCCCGACCAGCCCCGACCGCTGCCAGGTCGCCAAGACGCCGGAAACGCCGCGCCTAGCGCCGCGGCTACGTTTCGGTCGCATCGCCGATTCTGCCGCCGGCGACCGTCGCCGCCACGATCAGGTGGCCGCCTCGACACCCTCAACCCCTAGCAACCTTCCCCGACCGGAACGGAGGCCAGCGCCGCCCATCCCGGCCGGATCTCCACACCACCACGGCCAGCCTCTGTTTTAGCCATTTTCCGGCGAGCCACCGCCTCGGCCGACCACGTCGACGTCGTGGATGTGTCGGGCTCGCCGAGCCGGTTCCAATGGTACCCAATATGACCACTTTCCGGCCAGTAGACGCCGCCGTGCGAAAACCGTCGGAACTTGCCAGAAAACCACCGAAACCCGCCGGAAAACCAGATTTGCAGGAATTTGGCAGATCTTCCGCGGAGTTTATCCAGTCGAACCTGATCGACTTCGGACGCCGACGAGCGCCGGATTCGAGCTCCGAGACGCTCGACAGAAACCCTAGTCATCGTCGATTGCCGATGACGTGAGGTATAATTACCTCTGAGTTAGTTATTTAAAATTGATGATTGTTAGCACAACATGATAGGATTGAAATTGATGATTGTTAGCACAACATGATAGGATTGATTGATTCCCATGATAAAAGTCTGAGCATGAAAGAAGTAATGATATGTATGATATGATTGGTAATGGGTAAATGTTAAGTGATCTGATGATGTAAAGTAAATTTGAGCATGATAATCGAGTACAACATAACTTAGGAAAATATAATAAAATTGGTATGAATAGGATGAGTTAGAATTATTTTCACATTTATGATTATTTGATTGTTGATGGATGTTGATGATTGAATTGTGTGTGATGTTCATTCGAGTTTGATGCATCATTTAGTTAGCGGGCGTTAGTATTTAGTTTTGATGTGTAGGTACGAAGTAGGAGCTCGCCGCCTAGGCGCGATGACACGCTTGGAGCTTCTACCAGGTCCGTTTAGGACTCGCCTCTGTTTTACGCTCTTCTATTGTATGTTTATTTTATTATCTGCAGGACGGGTTAAGTGGCGTTTTATCGGATCCCACTTAACTCGGGCCATTTAACCGAACAGTTTTTCGGATTAATAACCCTCGAGGATGAGATCCCTCGAGGATGATTTCGAAAACAAGATCCACCACAAGTTGCCTTCGGGCCTATTATATAAATCCCTACCCAGCCCTATATATATGTAGTTTTCGCATTTTCAGTGAGACGAGAGATGGAGAAACCGACTGCACGTACCATGAGCGGATGCCGTGACAGTCAAAGCGGGCTTTGGATTAGTGCCAGCGGACTGTTCCATTCCCGAGGGATCCTGACAACTCCGCGTTTGAGTTCCTCACACCCGGAGAACGTGGAGGTTTACGGGTACTGTTTAGTACAGCGCATGTCCGGACTTGTGGTTCAAAGGGTACTAAAGGCGACTGCCTGAGAGTACTCGGCCTTCGTGCTCAAGGCCAGGAGAAATATGGAGGTAAGGAGAGGGCTTAGGATAAAGTTTTACGTGAAGTACTGAAAAAGAAGTGCCGTGAGTGGCACAGTACCAGATAGATCGGGATGCTACCGGGTCTGCAGCCCAGTGGCTCCTCAGTAGTGCCCTTCAGAGTGTTCACGTGGAGCATATGATGTTTTCTTTCATATGAGAGTTTGCTCTCATAGCCAGCTTGTTATAGTTATTTTATTTTCCGGACCAGTAACACTTGTTACTGACGTGTTTTTATATTATATGTAGGTAATAATCACGAGTTGGAGGAGCCAGCTTGGACGGAGGAGCACTGTTGTCGCTTGCACACATGTCAGTCGATAGAGTGGTTAATACTTTATTTATGATGCTATTATATTGTGAATGATGTGAAATGCTAAGACATGATAGGATATGATTAAATGTAATGAGATGATGTTATGACATGATGAAAAGCTAAGACATGATGACAAGAGGTGAGATGTGATCAGAGTGCGCAGCAGAAGTATGGCCCAAGTTCTATAATGAATATACAGTATATTAGATTATGTGTGATTAAAATTGTTGATATATGCATATATATTGGATATATATTGTTTTGACAGGGTGGACCCTAATTGCACTTTTAGGGGAGATTCTGTCCGTTTTATTTTAGAATTTTCATTGAGTTTGATCGTAATTGTATTGGTGTGTGCTTGAATTGCATGTCATTCATGTAGTACCATGTTAGGGTTTGTGCATTCATCAATGCATTGCGAGTTGTATCTTCATCTTAAGACGCCGAGATTGGATCCGCATGAGTTAGGTTCGGGTTAGCCGACCTAACCGGGGCCTGTAACATACCGGTTCGGTTCCACGAGCGTGAGTCGGATTTGGGGTGTTATAGCCATGTACCTCACTCATACTGTAGTTGCGCCGTCGCGGCAAGTTCTACTTGTGATGCTCTCAATATCAACATTCTGTTTCTAAGCTATCTGTGCCTGTTCTGACATGACCATCACCATTCTCTTCTATTTTGACCCCTACTACTACCTGTGCCTGTTCTGACATTACCATCATCATGATTTTCTGTTCTGATCCTATTGCTAACTCGACGAGAAACCTAGGTACCCTAAGGGCCTACTGGGTTGGTCAAGCAGATACTCTAGAGTATCACAAGGTTCTAATCTGAGCTATCTCTGGGAAAACTACATCGAGGGTAAGACCTACCCAGCTAGCATCTACCCATGTCCCTCTAATCCTCATCTGTGAAAAGTCACCTACATGTACTCTCAGGAAACTCTATTCGTAAGTCCTACAACCAACGTAAAGTATTCTATGAGTCTTCTGCTAGCTCGAGTGTATAAACTAATGAGCTGTAGGGCTCACGCGCAGTCTAGATCCAACTCTCAGGTGTCCCTATATAGTGAACTAGACCGCTCACTAGGTCCTAGTTGACTCGGTCCTGAGTCAAGTATCTCACTCTGTTCTATAAGAGAACAAGGATAGCTGCTATGACTCTACTGCATACTACGGCTCGGGTGACTATCTATACAACACAAATATATCTAGATGAGATTAATATCATAGAAAATACCTAGGCATGTGGATATGCACAAAAATATCACAACACACTAGGAGAGGCAAAAAGGCTCTGGGTTCCTAAGGGAGGTCTTGGGCTTCTTACCTCCAAGACCTTAAACCCTAGCAGCTTGGCCAAAGTTTGGAGAGGCTAGAGGAGGTGGGGAAGGTTTGAAGAAGAAGAGGAGAAGACACGGACCAAGGGGAAGTCTATGAACGACCCGACCCAAAGTGTAATGTAATGGGATAAGTCTTCTCTTCAAAACTTGTTAACCAAGTTAAAGATTTATAGTTCATTCTCACTTATAAACAAGATTTCCCCTAATAGGCATTAGATGTGATACTAAGTTGAGGGATCTCATAATCCACCTATCTTAGGAAATTTCGTCCTCGAAATTCTTACAATTGGCCCGTTGTTAGCCCTAGCCCATGTCTTTTTTTCACCCATGCTTGACAGCCTAATCAATGTCCCTAGTCCAACCAACCACTCTAACACTGAACGACGAGGCTCTAATACCATTTATAATGTCCTGGCCCAAAGTGCAAAATAATGGGCTAAGTTATCTCTTCAAAAGTTGTTAACTCTGTAATGACCCATTAGTTCCGAGCCACAGGCTATGTGTTACAATATAAATTAAGTGTCTTGTAAATTAATTTTTTTATTAAGTTCTGAATATCCTAAATAAATCCATCATGTAAATAATTAGTTAAAATTCAAATTCTAAGTCACGCCATTAAATAAAATATAAGATCATCAATACTTGGAATCAACTAAGACCCCATGAAACGAGCAGAAATCTCAGCTGTCATTCAAACAACCTAGAAGTATAATAACAAATAAGAAAAAAAATAATAGTCTAATAACAGAGTCCTCTAGATGTCTCGACTCTACCCATCCTTCCATGCTCACACCTGCGAAGGCAATTACGAATAAAAATACCAAGTCATATAATTACAAGAAACAAGTTAATATATTCCACAACATCATTAATTGAGTCTTTTAATGATTACGAGCCAATGTTGAGCTCTTATTATGTTGGGAGGGGTGACCCCTCCATCCAGCTACAATCTCATGTATGCGCACACATGCTACATGGCCCACAACCCATAGTTATCAATATTTTCCATTGACTTACCCTCTTCGTATCATAAGTTGCATAATGAGTCGTCTTGCACCATTGCGCCTTGTCACCCCTTTCAGCATAGGGGTAGGTATTTAATTTTTCAAAAATTTTAAGTATGCAACTCTGTGTCGGACTAAGTCAATTCTTTATCCCCGGTTGTTATAACACCCCAATTTTGATTCACCTAAGCACTGAATTAGAAATATTATGATCGAGTTGAGTCATGTTTAAAGTTGTCGGTCGATATGACTCAATCGATGACATAGATCAGAAACAATCTTCTTGGTGTCATGAGAATGGAAGATATTGTTAAATATGTGTCAAAACAAATCAAATATAAGTAAAAGTAAGAAAAAAATTAAATGGGTTGAGCTCAAGTGTGTGTAACATTTATTTTCCCTTTTACCAAAGTCGACTCAAGATTTGCAAGACCTATATATATTATATGAAAAGCATCAGTAACGAGTGTTACTGGTCTCAAAAGTAACTAATATAATCTGACAAATGGGTATTTTATTACCCATGAAAACTTATGAAACTTTAAGATTGCCTCACACTGGGCGGTAAGCAAACATACTTAAGCAAGTGCTAGCTCGCATGCACGACAAATGTTGATATTCATACATACAACGCTTACGCCCTCACATCTTCATTATTTCGCCCACCACGGTACTCAAGTGGCAAAAAGAAAGTTAAGTTAGTGCCACAAATTTTGGAAATTTGTTGCGTTACGTAGTACCCTCATACACTGCACTACCTTAGGGTTTGAAGGAGTACTTATGCGGTCCATATATATCTCCATACCGCTCACTCTCTTATTCGTGAAATCCGTAAAAATGCACATACTTATATAATAGGTTTAGCAAAGAGGCTTACATCATACATTTCGGGAGCTTCGAGTTCAAAACCAACAAGGGATCTCATCCTCATAGATTTATTAAACATGTGTAGAAAATACAACTAAATGGCCTAACACCGGAGCGATTCGATAAAACATTGCTGATGTCATCCAATGTCTAAAACACGGTCAAACTCAACACGTAAGGAGTCAAGCAGAGAGGGAAAGTCCTACAGAACTATAGTCCAAGCTCCGAGTACATCAACACATCTATAGCGAGCTCTTCGTAACGTATATCAAAACCTAATGCTATGTAAAATACTGACAACTCTATATCATGAATGTTAGTGGTGTGTGTGCATATCGTCAATGCATCCTGATAAATAAAAAAATACCAAATAAACCTACAACTAAACGTACAGTATGTAAATCGAGACATAATAATAATAATAATAATAAATAACAAACAAATAAATAAATAACTCATATATAATTAGGTAAATAATAAATATATTAATATAAATAATAGTCTAATAATAAAATAATAATATAATTATTCTATATAAATACACAACTAGACATGGGTAAATATCATATATACTTGTATTAGAAACATATAAATAACTAATATTCATTAATCACGAAGAATATTAATATAAATATTAAATATACGAACATACGCCTAATTACGTATAAATAATAACACAAGTGAAAAATAATTAATATTCAATTAAATAATTAAATAAAATAAGATAAACATGAACAAAAAAATCTATGAATAGCAATAATTAGTTACATAATTATTCATCATAGTCAACAAATATATAAATAATAAGAAATGAATAATCATGAATAAATAAATAAATAAATAAAATAATTAATAAATAAAGAAAAATACTCATAACATCCAAACGTTCTAAACAATGTGAATATGCATCTAAATTTATATACGGGTTCTCGAATTACCAAAAATTGTCATGAATCGGCTGAAAAAGGGTTAAATTGGACCAAACTGAGCTGAACCGGAGCGGGTTGGGCCAAGTCAACTTGGTCTGAGTTAAATAAACTGCTGGGTTGGCTGGGCTGGGCTGGTCTGGACTGATGGACATGGACACGGGCTCGGACTAGCAGACTTGGGCATGACCAGGCGGATGCAAACACGGGAGTAAGGACGGGAACATGGGTGAACAGATTTGAACACGGGCACACAGGCCGAACGAAGGGCGGTGGTGCCCGTCGCCGGACAAGGCCAATGGCGGAGCAGCTGGTGCCACCGCTGATCGGGATTGACAGGGTGCATCAAGGCGGAGATGCTAGTGGTGACGGTCTGCGGAGTCCAGACACTAGTTGGCTGGAAAATGGCCGGAAGAGGTCAGTATTGCCGCCGGGTGCTGTGATGTAACCAGCAGCGATTGTGGCCGTGGCGGTCATGGTGGGTCGTCTAAAAATGAAGATCTCGATGAGAGGAAGCTATCGAGGTAGTCAACTTCGCCGAAGGACACTCGCCTGTGCCAGAATATGGCCCAAACGTGTGCCAGCGACGGTAAAAATTGACTGGAAACACATTGTCGCCAGCAGCCACTGTGGTTGCACCGGTGACCATGTTGGTTAAGGACGGATAGCAGGCCCCGAGGTGGTCATGGCCGTACCGATTTGGTGGCCGGAGGAGGGACAAGGTCTCGCTGGTAGTGAGCCAAAGTGGTGGCGGTGCTAAGGGTGCAACTATAAAAATCAATGCAAATGTTTGAAATATAAATGGAAGAAAACTAGGGTTGATGTGGATGGCTCAAGTCCACGTGGCATGATCTGAAAGTCCAACAACTTGTGACCTAGTGAGGCCCACATATGGGTATATGCATTATACCTATGGACGGAAAGCTCGGATTGAGACGGTAGAAAGTTGAAACTGTCTTGAGACCAAAAATGACTCTAAAGGAAAAATTGAGCCTAGAAGGCTAAATATGCCTCGAAACTCTAAACTCAATTGGGCTGGGCCCATAGGGGCACAATTCGGTAATCTGAATTCCTTATGGCATGCAATGAGATACCATGAAAATCCCAAACGGCTACTAACCACTGCAACGACCTAGATCTAGGCCTAATACCCTGGCTAACTTATAAAAATCATATATATACCTCGCATATACACTGATAACTCATGTTCTCCAATATCATAACTAAAACTATCACTTGCATGTCGAGCATACTCAACCACTATAACATGCTCATATAGTCATCTTGGCCCATATCATAGTATGAAAACTAGTTTGGCTCGAGCTCGTTCGAACCAACTCAATACTAATCGAAACCGAAAAAACTACAATCGGGTAAAACTGTAACCCAAAGTTGGGTTTTACAACCTCTCCTTCTTATAAAAATTTTGTCCTCAAAATTTCTCATATCAATTGAGATCAAAGGACTCAACTATAGGCATCAACTTGTTTGCAAACTGGTCGTTCTCCCTCAAGAGCTAGCTGCACATGGCCCAAACAAACTAACATGATGCTGGAACTTTGAACTTTAACAAAGCTCGCTAGCTCCTTAATAATCTGGCTGGATGGACTATACGTGATCAAACCATCTGATAAAATATGTCATATATGCTAGAATCATCTGACTAGACTGACCATACATACACGAATCATCTCACTAGAGTATCTCCTAGTGTCACGGTAAACTATGGGGACTAAAATGCAATGACCTTGGCGGGAAAAACCTAAGCTCACCCCTAAGGCTACTGGGTAGTGGAGTAGGTACTCTATAGTACTGCAGGGTATTAGTTTGAACTACATTAGGAAAAACTATATCGGTGCGATGTATAAGGCCTAACATCTACCCATATCTCCCTAGTCTTCATCAATGTAATAGGTCAACTATGTGTACCTTAGGCCACTCTACTACAGATCCTGCGGTTATACTAGGGTGTCCTACAAGTCATGCTAGCATAAGGTGGACTCTAGTACGAAATAAAGATATATATCAATGGATTGTATGGTTCATTGTCGGCAATCTAGGTCAATCTCTCAGGTATCCCTGTACGAGGAACATGATCGCTCACAGGGTCCTAGCTAACTATGTTCCATAATAGAAGAAGCTGCTATAACTCTATAGTGTGCTATGGCTCTCACATCTACGTACGTGGATAATAACTACTGATGAAGAGAACGTTGTGATGGAATGGAGGCGAGAACACTGGAACATGTACAGTGTGTCTCAAGGAGTATGAAAACATACTTTGCATGGAACTATAGGATTTGCATTTGGTCTATGACATGTGCACTGGTCAATGTTTGCTCATCTTCACTATCTGGGTAACTGGTAGTAAAACTAGTATATCTAGATGAGTGAGTGAAAATGCTCGACTCAATCTGGTGTCTATGCATCACGTAGAAAGAGAATGGTTCTCTTGTTGTAACGACCTGGCCAAACCGGACCAGGTGTTACTTAAAAATATAGTTAATGTAAATGTATCATTCCAAAACATGAATTTAAATACAGCAAATAAGTCTCGCAAAATATAATATAAATCATAACAATTAATCATTGTCTCTAAAATATAAAATAACTGTCCCAAAGTCGCGGACTGTTTCCTATAGCCACATTTATAACACAAGTGAATAATAAGGAAGTCAAATTTTTATTATCGATTCACCATACCTAGGTTGGTAAAAGAACTACCAACCAAACTTCTATTCTTCAGCCCAATGCTGCTCCCCTGTGGAGGCAATTTTGTGTTAGTGATAAAACCAGTAGGCTGCATAATTAAATGAAACAAGTCAATATAATCCCTATTATCATTTCACTCATTTTTATTATTATTATTACACAAGTCTTTAGTAATTATCTCTCAGGTCATTCTGAGATTAGTAATTTGCCTCCCAATTCATTCTGAGATTAGTAAAAGTTGTCTCCCAGCTCATTCTGATATTAGAAATTGTCTCCGAGCTCATTCTAAGATTAGGTGGTTTTCCAATTCATTTTGAGATTAGCCATGGTCTCCCAGTTCATTCTGAGATTAGAAATTGTCTCCCAGCTCATTCTGAGATCAAGTGGTCTCCCAATTCATTTTGAGATTAGTCATGGTCTCCCTGTTCATTCTGAGATTAGAAATTATCTCCCGGTCATTCTGAGATTAGGTGGTCTCCCAAATCATTTTGAGATTAGTCATGGTCTCCCAGTTCATTCTGAGATTTGAAATGGTCTCCCAGCTCATTCTAAGATTAAGTGGTCTCCTAATTCATTTTGATATTAGTTATGGTCTCCCAATTCATTCTAAGATTAGAAATGGTCTCCCAGCTCATTCTGAGATTAGGTGGTCTCTCAATTTATTTTTAGATTAGTCATGGTCTCCCAATTCATTTTGAGATTAGAAACTGTCTCCCAGCTCATTCTGAGATTAGGTGGTCTCCCAATTCATTTTGAGAATAGTCATGGTCCCCCAGTTCATTTTGAGATTAGAAATTGTCTCCCAACTCATTCTGAGATTAGGTGATCTCCCAATTCATTTTGAGATTAGTCATGGTCTCCCAATTCATGCTGAGATTAAAAACTATCTCCCAGCTCATTCTGAGATTAGGTGGTCTCCTAATTCATCTTCAGATTAGTCATGGTCTCCCAATTCATTCTGAGATTAGAAATTGTCTCCCTCCTCATTATGAAATTAGGTGGTCTCCCAAATCATTTTGAGATTAGTCATGGTCTCCTAGTTCATTCTGAGATTAGTACCGACAAGGCTACAAGTTTGGGAAAATACAACATTTCATATAGTTATACCGGTTTGGGGAAATACAACCTTTTATATAATTATACCAGCTTGGGCAAATACAACTATTAAAATAATTATATGTACAATACAACATTTCAAGTAATTATACAGACAATACAACATTTCAAACAATTATACAGACACACATAGTAATTTTAAAGGTGCGGCCCCATGTCGGACTAAGTCAATTCCTTTACCCTGATTGCGTTACAGTGCATGGTGGTCGAATCTAGGCTCAGGCCGACCAGGCTGCCTATAAAGGAAAGTACAACATTTCAAATGATCATACACACACACATAGTAATTTTAAAGGTGTGGCCTAGTATCGGACTTAATCAATTCCTTGACCCCGATTGCGCTACAGCACATGGTGCTCGAATGCTGGGCTCAGGCCGACTAGGGCAGCCAACAAGGGAAAATAAAACATTTCAAATGATTATACGGACCTAGATATGTCAAACTCACAGCTGTGACCAAAGATCCTAATCTGAACGAGAACATAAAATTATATATAAGTATAATTTTATTTGAGTAGGAAAGCGTGAAACTAAATATGTAATATATATATCATATATCATTTTAAAAAATTATCAAATATTAAATTATTTGTGTGATATAATCATTTAAATCCTACTTTACATTTTAAATTTATTTTGTAAATCATAATTAACACTTAATAAATGATAAAATAATTATCAAATTATAAATAAATATTTAATTACTATTATGTAATGTATTTTCCTTAGGTCATAATTTTTAATTGCTACTATTATTTATAGCAATTGTATTAATTAAGTTGATTCGATTAAATTATTTAAAATATTTTGGATTATTTTAATTTATAAATATTATTAATACAATTATTTTAAATTAATTGACATGAAAATTTTCGAATTTTATTTATTTTTCATTATACTATTTAGGTTCCACGCTGATAATTGTTACTCAACTATAATTTAATAACTCATTTTGTAAATTACTAACTCGTTATTAAAATAATCACTTTATTTACCTAATATTAAATTTAATATTGTTAAGGTAAAATCCTTATTTTATTAATCACTTATAAACATCTAATTTAAAATTAATCACTCATTATATGCTCAGATTAATTATCTATCGTTTATCATTACCGTATTTGTCATTACTTATGTCCATGTCCATTTCGTCCAATAATTAATTACTTTAGCAGCTTTAACTATAACCCATTAAAATGATTATTTTAAAAGATTTATTACGAGTTCGATATTATTTTTTAACTCGAGTCGGTATCGAGTCAACCCATATTTACAAAACTGCCACCCTTCTTCTTCCTCTTCTTCTTCGTTTTCTCTATCTTTCCTGTCGCCATTCTTCTCTTCTACAAGAACAGGTTCGTCCTTCTCCTCAACCCTTATCTTGGCACCAATTGAACCACCATTTAAACATCCCAACAAAGCATCAACAACAAGATAAAATTAGCGAGCGAGAAAGCCTCAAGTGCGTGTTTTACAGCAGTTAACCAAGATGACCATGTGCTGCACCATGGCGCCCAACTCCTGGCATGTTCTTCTTCTCTCAACCTCAAGACCCCTCCTTTCTTGCACCTTGCTCCAATTCAGATGTTCCACGACCTCAGGCCGGCCTCAAGATCAGCCACCTTTGGACATTGCATGGGTATGGTCATTCTCCCCCCTTCTGCACGTTGCCACCATGAATTCAAGCAGAAGGTCGTCCGTTGTGGACAGTTCCGGTGGCCTGAACTGCTGTGAAGGAACCCATGATGCTGTCAACGAAGCACAACACATGTCTTACCCCTCTTAACGTCCATTACAACACCTATTGCAGTAGAACGTCGCCACTTCCAACGCCCTTGCAACTCCTCCCATTCACCGCTGCAATTCTGCCACCCACGGGAAAACCAAAGACATGGCGAGCCCTCCCTTTGACCCAGCAGAAAGAGAGGTCGTCGGGGTTGTGAGGGCTGCCTTGAAGCTTTTATAGTTGCCCATCTCACCAACAATTTGCACCCATCGGCCATGGACTGGATTCAGTTTTCAGTTTAGTTCAGTTCTTTTCTTGTTGATTGACAACTATAATTCCCATGATTAACAAGGTTACTATAAATGAAAAATATGCATGCAAGAGTCCTAATGTAAAAGAAATAAGGAAAGGGACGCGATACTCACGCAGCAATGAGGAGGACGCCTGGGATGGAGAGGAGACAAGAAGGAGTGGACGGTGAGGGAAAAGGATTTTCCACAATCTTCACAACTAAATATATATAAACTCAATGAGTCCCTCAATTAACTTATTACACCCTACCCTACCACCCATTCATGAATAAGTATCACTTGGCTAAAGTTCGTTCTCCCTTTTCCTCCCTCACCAAGTCGTCACCCACCCAAGACCGGGGTTTGGCCGTAGGTCAAACCATGACCGGTCAACTAATGATCATAATAATCGTGATGACCAATCATATCAGATTCACCCATACTTCCCTTAACCGGGTAAATAATAAAATATAATAATTAACGGGTAGAATTAACTGCGGGTAAAGAAAATAACATATTCGGTCCTTTCCGGACTCCATCCACTTCAAAAAATTTTTTTCTCACTGTCTTTACAATCTCCCAACATGGAGATATTTCATCCCCGAAATATCATAACGGCAATACAACAATCATGATTAATTTTATTTATTTCTTCGGGATCAGGTCATGCTACTACAAATATAAACTCCTATGCCACAAACAGGCTAGGGTATTTCCTTGCCATTTCTTGTTCAGTCTCCCATGTAGCTTCCTTTGACCACTGATTTTTCCACAATACTTTTACCTAAGAAATTTCCTCGTTCCTGACTATCTTTATTTCTCTTGCTAGGATGTGATCGGCTTTTCCTCGTAGGTTAGAATTTGATTATAGCTCTAAGTTTTCAAAATTTGTGATGATATGATCTCTCATCCCGTACATATTTCTTTAGCATTGACACATGGAAAACATTGTGTACTCCTGCTAGGCTTGGTGGAAATGCTAATCTATCTGCACAATTCCCAACTCGATCCAGGATTGGAAATGGTCCTATGAATCTTGGCTTCAACTTCCCTGCTATTTTAAATCTGATCACCCCCTTCGTAAGAGATGTCTTTAGGTACACAAACTCCCCAACTTGGAACTCTAGGTCCTTCCTTCGAGTATTAGCATAACTCTTTTCTCGATCCTGAGCTGCCTTAAGTCTTTGCTGAATGAGTGTCACCTTTTCAGTTGCTTCCCTCACCATCTCTGGCCCAACTATAACTGCTTCGGTAGACTCCAGCCAGCACAATGGAGATCTATAGGGCCTACCATATAAGGCTTCAAATGGTTCCATCCCTATACTGGCTTGGTAAGAGTTATTGTGGATGAATTCAACCAAGGCTAAGTGTTTCTCCTAGTCACCTCCCAGTCAAGAATGCAAGCTGTTAACAAATCTTCCAAAGTTTGAATAGTCCTCTCACTCTGACTATCAGTTTGGGGATGATATGCTGTACTGAACTTAATTTGAGTTCCCATGGCTTTTTGAAAGCTTCCTAGAAATGTGAGGTGAATAGGGGATCGCGGTCGGAGACTATCTCTTTTGGAATCCCATGTAATTTGACAATATTGTCAACATATAATCCTTCCAGGTATTCCGCCCTTCTCATTGATTTTGTGGGGATGAAGTGAGCTACCTTAGTTAGTCAGTCCACAACTACCCATATGGAGTCATGCTTCTTTTGAGTTCTTGGGATCTTTGAAATAAAATTGCATGTGACACACTCTCATTTCTACGTTGTTATTTCTAAAGGTTGCAATAGTCCTCCAGGTAGTTGATGTTGGGCTTTGATATGTTGGCAAGTCTGATACTTAGAGACAAAATCCACAACATCCCTCTTCATCCCAATCCACCAGTAGGTTCACTTTAAATCTTGATATATTTTAGTAACTCCAGGGTGTATCGAGAACTTTGAGTGATGAGCCTCCTCCAAGATATTTCGCCTCAGTGCATTATCCTTGGGTACACACAACCTTCCTGAAAATCTGATCACACTATTTGAATCAGCTACAATGTTAGGAATCTTGTCCAACATTTTATTCAACTCCTTATCACACTATTTGTGCACTCGCCTGGGTCTGCTAGCCCAGCCCACCCTTGGGCACTCCCCTGACCACCATCTGGGGTGATTCTGGGACCCACTGCTGAGTTTGAGGATCCATGCCCTGCTACCACTCCCGGTAACCGCTGAACAATAATTTGAACCACAGAATTTGTATTTTCTAAAGCCTGTGCCAATCCCTATATGGTTGTCAGGATCTGACCTAATACATTCTCAGTGTTCGCATTGGGCAGAGTAGCTCGGTTTGACTGTCTAAGAGTACCTGCCATCTAAAACGTCGAACCATCATGGTTCATTAGTTTATTTTTTTGTTTCAGTTATGAGTTAGGTTTCTTAGCGAATGAATTTATCAATTAATAACACAGCACAGTGGGAAAAGATAATTATTGGACTTTTCAACAAGGTACTTGAGTCATAAAATGTGAGCCAGTGGGAAACCAGGCTCTGATACCACCTTTAACGACCCGCCCGAACCGGACCGGGTGTTATTTAAAAATATAGTTAATGTAAATGTAGCATTCCAAAACATGAATTTAAATACAGAAAATAAGTCTCACAACATATAATATAAATCATAACAATAAATTATGTTCTCTAAAATATAAAATAATTGTCCCACATTCTAAGACCGTTTCCTATAGCCACATTTACAACACAAGAAAATAATAAGGAAGTTCAATTTTCATTATCGATTCACCATACCTAGGTTGGTAAAAGAACCACCAACCACACTTCTATTCTTCAGTCCAATGCTGCTCACTTGTAGAGGCAATTCCATGTTAGTGATAAAACCACTAAGCCGCATAATTTAATGAAACAAGTCAATATAATTCCTTTATCATTTCACTTGTTTTTATTATTATTATTACACAAGTCTTTAGTGCTTATCTCTCAGGTCATTGTGAGATTAGTAATTTGTCTCTCAAGTCATTCTGAGATTAGTAAAAGTCGTCTCCCAACTCATTTTGAGATTTGAAATCGTCTCCTAGCTCATTCTGAGATTAGGTGGTCTCCAAATTCATTTTGAGATTAGTTATGGTCTCCCAGTTCATTCTGAGATTAGAAATTGTCTCCAAGCTCATTCTGAGATTAGGTGGTCTCCCAATTCCTTTTGAGATTAGTCATGGTCTCCCAGTTCATTCTGAAATTAGAAATTGTCTCCCAACTCATTCCGAGATTAGGTGGTCTCCCAAATCATTTTGAGATTAGTCATGGTCTCCCAATTCATTCTGAGATTAGAAATTGTCTGCTAGCTCATTTTGAGATTAGGTGGTCTACAAATCATTTTGAGATTAGTCAAGGTCTCCCAGTTCATTTTGAGATTAGAAATTGTCTCCCAGCTCATTCTGAGATTAGGTGGTCTCCCAATTCATTTTGACATTAGTTATGGTCTCCTAGTTCATTCTAAGATTAGAAATGGTCTCCCAGCTCATTCTGAGATTAGGTGGTCTCCCAAATCATTTTGATATTAGCTCAGGGTCTTCCAGTTCATTCTAAGATTAGAAATTGTCTCCCAGCTTATTCTTAGATTAGGTGGTCTCCCAATTCATTTTAAGATTAGTCATGGTCTCCCAGTTCATTCTGAAATTGTCCAACATTTTATTTAGCTCCTCATCACCCTTTTGTGCTAGCTTAACACGATCAACTAAATCATTGGAAACAACTAAATTTGTTAGTAAGCCTATTAGTTGCTCCACCGGGTTGACAGCTACCACTTTTGCTGACATGGCCCAAAGTCTAGCTAGCTACTGACTTTTGTCCACGTGCCCTTCCTACTTAACACATCTGCTACCACATTCGCTTTCCCTGAATGGTATAAGATTTGGAAGTCGTAGTCCTTTAAATATTCTATCCACCGCTTCTGTCAAAGGTTAAGGTCATTCTAGGTAAAGATATACTTTAAACTCTGGTGGTCAGTGAAGACTTCAAACTGGGCTCCATACAAGTAGTGTCTCCAAATCGTCAGGGAAAAAACCACTGCCACCAGGTACAAGTCATGGGTTGTATAATTTTGCTCATGAATCTTCAATTGACGAGAGGCATAGGCCAATCAGTGACTGCTTTCACTTTTGATGGATCCACTGTAATTTTGGCCTTTCAGATAATATAGCCAAGGAAATATACCTTCGTCAACAAGAAGTCACATTTTGAGAGCTTGGTGAACAGTTGATGTTCTCTCAGAACTTGAAGAGTAGTAGACTGGTGTTTCACATGCTCTTCTTCATTATTTGAATAGACCAGAATGATGTCCACAAATACGATAATAAACTGATCCAGTTATGTGTAAAAACCCAGGAAATAATTAGTTTATTTTATTTAGGGTTTAGTAAATCTTAAAATGAATCATGAATTTAATTAAATTAATTCCTGGAAATCAAAATTTTATCAATTATAACTCATTTATAGTTTTTGACCTTTCGTTATCACACAAATATAGTTATGAGTAATTACGTTCTTTTCTATAAAATTTAATATAGTGACTTCTGAAAATTCCACACATATTTAATTTAATGTAATGACTTCTAGAATTCCACACATATTCTTCTATACAAAGGAAACATCTATTGTTCAATGAAACATCCTCTGGATAGGTTGTGAGGACATTTGACACACAAAAGGGAAGTCTTTAGGATTATTTGTTATAGTTGCGGGTTCTTCACCAAATTTTCAGGTCCATAAAAATATTTAAAATATTTTATTTTCCCTTGTGGACAACCTTGTTGGCTTGAGCCAGATTTGACCACCATCCACCGGGGTCAAGGAATTGACTCAATATGACATGGGCTATGCCCTTCATAATCCAATAATGGACATGTCAGAAAGGACCTGAGAGCCATAATAAGATAAATTGGACATGGTGGAGTGGACTAACCCATCAGCTAATATATGGACGTGGTCGACTGACCCATCAACCAACTAATGGACATGGTGGATTCAACACACCAGCCAATAACGGACATGGTGGATTGGACTCGCCAGCCGGTAATGGACATGATGGACTGATACGTCAGCTAATAAATTGGACATGGTGGATTGGACTTGCCAGCTAATTATGGACATGGTGGATTGGACTCACCAGCCAATAATAGACATGGCGGATTGAACTCGCCAGCCGGTAATGGACATGATGGACTGACCCATCACCAATAAATTGGACAGGGCAGATTTGACTTGCCAGCCAATTACGGACATGGTGGATTGGACTGACCAGCCTATAACGGACATGACGGATTTGACTCACCAGCCGATAACGGATATGGCGGATTAAACTCACCAGCCGGTAATGGACTTGATGGAGTGACCCATCAGTCAATAATATAGTGACTTCTTAAAATTCCACACATATTTAATTTAATGTAATGACTTTTAGAATTCCACACATATTCTTCTATACAAAGGAAACATCTGTTGTTCAATGAAACATCCTCTAGATAGGTTGTGAGCACATTTGACACACAAAAGGGAAGTCTTTAGGATTATTTGTTATAGTTGCGGGTTCTTCACCAAATTTTCAGGTCCATAAAAATATTTAAAATATTTTATTTTCCCTTGCGGACAACCTGGTCGGCCTGAGCCAGATTCGACCACCATCCACCGGGGTCAAGGAATTGACTCAATATGACATGGGCTATGCCCTTCATAATCCAATAATGGACATGTCAGAAAGGACCTGAGAGCCATAATAAGATAAATTGGACATGGTGGAGTGGACTAACCCATCAGCTAATATATGGACGTGGTCGACTGACCCATCAGCCAACTAATGGACATGGTGGATTCAACACACCAGCCAATAACGGACATGGTGGATTGGACTCGCCAGCCGGTAATGGACATGATGGACTGATACGTCAGCTAATAAATTGGACATGGTGGATTGGACTTGCCAGCTAATTATGGACATGGTGGATTGGACTCACCAGCCAATAATAGACATGGCGGATTGAACTCGCCAGCCGGTAATGGACATGATGGACTGACCCATCACCAATAAATTGGACAGGGCAGATTTGACTTGCCAGCCAATTACGGACATGGTGGATTGGACTGACCAGCCTATAACGGACATGACGGATTTGACTCACCAGCCGATAACGGATATGGCGGATTAAACTCACCAGCCGGTAATGGACTTGATGGAGTGACCCATCAGTCAATAATATAGTGACTTCTTAAAATTCCACACATATTTAATTTAATGTAATGACTTTTAGAATTCCACACATATTCTTCTATACAAAGGAAACTTCTGTTGTTCAATGAAACATCCTCTAGATAGGTTGTGAGCACATTTGACACACAAAAGGGAAGACTTTAGGATTATTTGTTATAGTTGTGGGTTCTTCACCAAATTTTCAGGTCCGTAAAATTATTTAAAATATTTTATTTTCCCTGTCCGGACAACCTGGTCGGCCTAAGCCAGATTCGACCACCATCCACCGGGGTCAAGGAATTGACTCAATATGACATGGGCTATGCCCTTCATAATCCAATAATGGACATGTCAGAATGGACCTGAGAGCCATAATACAGATAAATTGGACATGGTGGAGTGGACTAACCCATCAGCTAATATATGGACGTGGTCGACTGACCCATCAACCAACTAATGGACAAGGTGGATTCAACACACCAGCCAATAACGGACATGGTGGATTGGACTCGCTAGCCGGTAATGGACATGATGGACTGATACGTCAGCTAATAAATTGGACATGGTGGATTGGACTGACCAGCCTATAACGGACATGACGGATTTGACTCACCAGCCGATAACGGATATGGCGGATTAAACTCACCAGCCGGTAATGGACTTGATGGAGTGGCCCATCAGTCAATAATTTAGTGACTTCTTAAAATTCCACACATATCTAATTTAATGTAATGACTTTTAGACTTCCACAAATATTCATCTATATAAAGGAAAGTTCTGTTGTTAAATGAAACATCCTCTAGATAGGTTGTGAGCACATTTGACACACAAAAGGGAAGACTTTAGGATTATTTGTTATAGTTCTCGGGTTCTTCACAAAATTTTCACAGTCCGTAAAATTATTTAAAATATTTTATTTTCCCATGTGGACAACCCGGTCGGCCTGAGCCAGATTCAACCACCATCCACCGGGGTCAAGGAATTGACTGAATATGACATGGGCTATGCCCTTCATAATCCAATAATGGACATGTATATATGGACCTAATAGCCATAATACAATAAATTGGACATGGTGGACTGACCCATCAACCAACTAATGGACATGGTGGATTCGACACACTAGTTAATAACGGACATGGCGGATTAGACTCACCAGCCGGTAATAGACATGATGCACTGATCCATCAGCTAATAAATTAGACATGGCAGATAGGACTCGCCAGCCAATTATGGACATGGTGGATTTGACTCACCAGCCAATAACGGACATGGCGGATTGGACTCGCCAACCGGTAATGGACATGATAGACTGACCTATCGCCAATAAATTGGACATGGCGGATTGGACTCGCCAGCCAATTACGAACATGATAGATAGGACTCACCAGCCGATAACGGACATGGCGGATTGGACTCGCCAGCCGATAACAGATATGGCGGATTAGATTCGCCAGCTGGTAATGGACTTGATGGAGTGACCCATCAGTCAATAATATAGTGACTTCTTAAAATTCCACACATATTTAATTTAATGTAATGAATTTCAGAACTCCACACCTATTCATCTATATAAAGGAAAGTTGTGTGGTTCTATCAAACATCCTCAGATAAGTTGTGAGCACATTTGACACACAAAAGGGAACACTTTAGGATAATTTGTTATAGTTGTGGGTTGTTCACCAAATTTTCAGGTCTGTAAAATTATTTAAAATATTGTATTTTCCCTTGTGGACGACATGGTCGGCCTGAGCTAGATTCGACCACAATGCACCGAGCGAAACCGGGGTCAAAGAATTGACCCAATCTGACATGGGCTATGCCCTTCATAATCCAATAATGGCCATGTATAGAATGGACCTGATAGCTATAATACAATAAATTGGACATGGTGGAGTGGATTCACCCATCAGCCAATAGATGGACATGGTGGACAGACCAATCAGCTAACTAATGGACATGGTGGATTGGACTCACCACCCAATAACAGACATGGCGGATTGGACTCGCCAGCCGGTAATGGACATGATGGACTGACCCATCAACTAATAAATTGGACATTGCAGATTGGACTCGCCAGCTAATTATGGGCATGGTGGATTGGACTCACCCGCCGATAACGGGCATGGCGGATTGGACTCGCCAGCCGGTAATGGACAAGATGGACTGACCCATCAGCCAATAAATTGGACATGGGGGAATGGACTTGCCAGCCAATTACGGACATGGTGGATTGGACTCGCCAGCCGATAACAGACATGGCGGATTGGACTCGCCAGCCGGTAATGGACATGATGGACTGACCCATCAACTCAATAAATTGGACATTGCAGATTGGACTCGCCAGCTAATTATGGGCATGGTGGATTGGACTCACCCGCCAATAACGGGCATGGCGGATTGGACTCGCCAGCCGGTAATGGACAAGATGGACTGACCCATCAGCCAATAAATTGGACATGGGGGAATGGACTCGCCAGCCAATTACGGACATGGTGGATTGGACTCACCAGCCGATAACGAACATGGCCGATTGGACTCCCCATCCGGTAATTGACATGATGGACTGACCCATCAACCAATAAATTAGACATGGCGGATTGGACTCGCCAGCCAATTACGGACATGATGGATAGGACTCACCAGCCGATAACGGACATGGCGGATTGGACTCGCTAGCCGATAACGGATATGGCGGATTAGATTCGCCAGCTGGTAATGGACTTGATGGAGTGACCCATCAGTCAATAATATAGTGACTTCTTAAAATTCCACACATATTTAATTTAATGTAATGAATTTCAGAACTCCACACCTATTCATCTATATAAAGGAAAGTTGTGGGTTCTTCACACCAAAAGTTGTGAGCACATTTGACACACAAAAGGGAACACTTTAGGATAATTTGTTATAGTTGTGGGTTGTTCACCAAATTTTCAGGTCTGTAAAATTATTTAAAATATTGTATTTTCCCTTGTGGACGACATGGTCAGCCTGAGCTAGATTCGACCACAATGCACCGAGCGAAACCGGGGTCAAATAATTGACCCAATCTGACATGGGCTATGCCCTTCATAATCCAATAATGGCCATGTAAGAATGGACCTGACAGCTATAATACAATAAATTGGACATGGTGGAGTGGATTCACCCATCAGCCAATAGATGGACATGGTGGACTGACCGATCAGCTAACTAATGGACATGGTGGATTGGACTCACCACCCAATAACAGACATGGCGGATTGGACTCGCCAGCCGGTAATGGACATGATGGACTGACCCATCAACTAATAAATTGGACATTGCAGATTGGACTCGCCAGCTAATTATGGGCATGGTGGATTGGACTCACCCGCCGATAACGGGCATGGCGGATTGGACTCGCCAGCCGGTAATGGACAAGATGGACTGACCCATCAGCCAATAAATTGGACATGGGGGAATGGACTTGCCAGCCAATTACGGACATGGTGGATTGGACTCGCCAGCTGATAACAGACATGGCGGATTGGACTCGCCAGCCGGTAATGGACATGATGGACTGACCCATCAACTAATAAATTGGACATTGCAGATTGGACTCGCCAGCTAATTATGGGCATGGTGGATTGGACTCACCCGCCGATAACGGGCATGGCGGATTGGACTCGCCAGCCGGTAATGGACAAGATGGACTGACCCATCAGCCAATAAATTGGACATGGGGGAATGGACTTGCCAGCCAATTACGGACATGGTGGATTGGACTCGCCAGCCGATAACGAACATGGCCGATTGGACTCCCCATCCGATAATTGACATGATGGACTGGCCCATCAACCAAAAAATTAGACATGGCGGATTGGACTCGCCAGCCAATTACGGACATGATGGATAGGACTCACCAGCCGATAACGGACATGGCGGATTGGACTCGCTAGCCGATAACGGATATGGCAGATTAGATTCGCCAGCTGGTAATGGACTTGATGGAGTGACCCATCAGTCAATAATATAGTGACTTCTTAAAATTCCACATATATTTAATTTAATGTAATGACTTTTAGAACTCCACACATATTCATCTATATAAAGGAAAGTTCTGTTGTTGAGTGAAACATCCTCTAGATAGGTTATGAGCACATTTGACAGACAAAAGGGAAGACTTTAGGATAATTTGTTATAGTTGTGGGTTCTTCACCAAATTTTCTGGTCCGTAAAATTATTTAAAATATATGTATTTTCCCTTGTGGACAACCGAGTCGACCTGACCCAGATTCTACCACGCATGCACCGAGTGCAACCGGGTTTAAGGAACTGATCTCAATCTGACATGGGTTATACCCTTCATAATCAAATAATGGACATGTCAGAATGGACCTGACAGCCATAATACAAAAAATTGGACATGATGGACTGGACTGGCCCATTAGCCAATAGATGGACATGGTGGACTAACCCATCAGCCAACTAATGGACATGGTGGATTGGACTCACCAGTAATAACGGACATGGCGGATTGGACTCGCTAGCCAATAATGGACATGATGGACTGACCCATCAGCTAATAAATTAGATATACTCGCCAGCCAATTACGGACATGGTGGATTGGACACAATAGCTGATAACGGACAAGGCGGATTGGACTCGCCTGCCTGTAAGCATACATAGGTTGTGAGCATTTTGACACACAAAGTGAAGACTTTAGGATAATTTGTTATAGTTGTGGGTTCTTCACAAAATTTTCAGGTCTGCAAAATTATTTAAAATATTGTATTTTCCCTTGTGGACATAATGGTTAGCCAGAGCCAGATTAGACCATCATGCACCGAGCGCAACCGGGTCAAAGAACATGGTGAATTGGACTCAATAGCCGATAACGGACAAGGCGAATTGGACTCGCCTGCCTGTAATGGACATGATGGACTGACCCATTAGCCAATAAATTGGACATGGTGGATTGGATTTGCCAGCTAATTACGGACATGGTGGATTGGACTCACTAGCCGAAAACCGACATGGAGGATTGGACTCACCAGCCGATAATGGACATGGTAGATTGGACTCGCCAGCTGGTAATGGACATGATGGACACCATCAGTGAATAATATAGTGACTTCTTAAAATTCCACACATATTAAATTTAATGTAATGACTTTTAGAACTCCACACATATTCATTTATATAAAGGAAAGTTCTGTTTTTAAATGAAACATATGCTGCATAGGTTGTGAGCATTTTTGACACACAAAAGGGAAGACTTTAGGATAATTTGTTATAGTTGTGGGTTCTTCACCAAATTTTCAGGTCTGTAAAATTATTTAAAATATTGTATTTTCCCTTGTGGACATAATGGTCAGCCAGAGCCAGATTCGACCACCATGCACCGAGCGCAACCGGGGTCAAAGAACATGGTGAATTGGACACAATAGCCGATAACGGACAAGGCGGATTGGACTCGCCTGCCTGTAATGGACATGATGGACTGACCCATTAGCCAATAAATTGGACATGGTGGATTGGATTTGCCAGCTAATTACGGACATGGTGGATTGGACTCACTAGCCGATAACCGACATGGAGGATTGGACTCACCAGCCGATAATGGACATGGTAGATTGGACTCGCCAGCCTGTAATGGACATGATGGACACCATCAGTGAATAATATAGTGACTTCTTAAAATTCCACACATATTTAATTTAATGTAATGACTTTTAGAACTCCACACATATTCATTTATATAAAGGAAAGTTCTGTTTTTAAATGAAACATACGCTGCATAGGTTGTGAGCATTTTTGACACACAAAAGGGAAGACTTTAGGATAATTTGTTATAGTTGTGGGTTCTTCACCAAATTTTCAGGTCTGTAAAATTATTTAAAATATTGTATTTTCCCTTGTGGACATAATGGTCAGCCAGAGCCAGATTCGACCACCATGCACCGAGCGCAACCGGTGTCAAAGAATTGACTCAATCTGACATGGGCTATGCCCTTCATAATCCAATAATGGCCATGTCAGAATGGACCTAACCGTTATAATACAATAAATTGGACATGGTGGAGTGGACTGACCCATTAGCCAATAGATGGACAGGGTGGACTGACCGATCAGCCAACTAATGGACATGGTGGATTGGACTCACCACCCAATAACAGACATGGCGGATTGGACTCGCCAACCGGTAATGGACATGATGGACTGACCCATGAACTAATAAATTGGACATTGTGGATTGGACTCGCCAGATAATTATGGGCATGGTGGATTGGACTTACCAGCCGATAACAGACATGGCGGATTGGACTCGCTAGCCAGTAATGGACATGATGGACTGCCCATCAGCCAATAAGTTGGACATGGGGGAATGGACTTACCAGCCAATTACGGACATGGTGGATTGGACTCGCCAGCCGATAACGAACATGGCCGATTTGACTCGCCATCCGGTAATTGACATGATGGACTGACCCATCAACCAATAAATTAGACATGACGGATTGGACTCGCCAGCCAATTACAGACATGATGGATAGGACTTACTAGCCGATAACGGACATGACGGATTGGACTCACCAGCCGATAACGGATATGGCAAATTAGATTCTCCAGCTGGTAATGGACTTGATGGAGTGGCCCATCAGTCAATAATATAGTGACTTCTTAAAATTCCACATATATTTAATTTAATGTAATGACTTTTAGAATTCCACACATATTCATCTATATAAAGGAAAGTTCTGTTGTTGAATGAAACATCCTCTGGATAGGTTATTAGCACATTTGACACACAAAAGGGAAGACTTTAGGATTATTTGTTATAGTTGTGGGTTCTTCACCAAATTTTCTCGTCCGTAAAATTATTTAAAATATATTATTTTTCCGTGTGGACAACCTAGTCGACCTGAGCCAGATTCGACTACCATGCACGGAGTGCAACCGGGGTTAAGGAATTATCTCAATCTGACATGGGTTATGCCCTTCAGAATCAAATAATGGACATGTCAGAATGGACCTGACAGCCATAATACAATAAATTGGACATGGTGGAGTGGACTGACCTATTAGCCAATAGATGGACATGGTGGACTGACCCATCAGCCAACTAATGGACATGGCAGATTGGACTCACCAGCAATAACGGACATGGCGGATTGGACTCAGCTAGCCAATAATGGACATTATGAACTGACCCATCAGCTAATAAATTGGATATAGCGGGTTGGAGTTGCCAGCCAATTACGGACATGGTGGATTGGACTCAATAGCCGATAACGAACATGGCGGATTGGACTCGCCAACCTGTAATGGACATGATGGACTAACCTATTAGCCAATAAATTGGACATGGTGGATTGGACTTGCCAGCTAATTACGGAAATGGTGGATTGGGCTCACCAGCCGATAACCGAAATGGTAGATTGGACTCACCAGCCGATATTGGACATGGCAGATTGGACTCGCCAGCCGGTAATGGACATGATGGACACCATCAGTGAATAATATAGTGACTTCTTAAAATTCCACACATATTTAATTTAATGTAATGACTTTTAGAACTCCACACCTACTCATGTATTAAAGGAAAGGTCTGTTGTTAAATGAAACATACTCTCCATAGGTTGTGAGCATATTGACACACAAAAGGGAACACTTTAGGATTATTTTTTATAGTTGCGGGTTCTTCACCAAATTTTCAGGTCTATAAAATTATTTAAAATATTGTATTTTCCCTTGTGGACGACATGGTCAGCCTGAGCCAGATTCGACCACCATGCACCGAGCGCAACCGGGGTCAAAGAATTGACTTAATCTGGCATGGGCTATGCCCTTCATAATCCAATAATGGACATGTCAGAATGGACCTGACAGCCATAATAAGATAAATTGGACATGATGGAGTGGACTGACCCATCAGCCAATAGATGGACATGGTGGACTGACCGATCAGCCAACTAATGGACATGGTGGATTGGACTCACCACCTAATAATAGACACGGCGGATTGGACTCACCAGCCGGTAATGGACATGATGGACTGACCCATGAACAAATAAATTTGACATTGTGGATTGGACTCGCGAGCTAATTATGGGCATGGTGGAGTGGACCCACCAGCCGATAACGGACATAGCGGATTGGACTCGCCAGCCGGTAATGGACATGATGGACTGACCCATCAGCCAATAAATTGGACATGGGGTAATGGACTTGCCAGCCAATTACAGACATAGTGGATTGGACTCGCCAGCCGATAACGAACATGGCCGATTGGACTCGCCATTCGGTAATTGACATGATGGACTGACCCATCAGATAATAAATTAGACATGGCGGATTGGACTCACCAGCCAATTACGGACATGATGGATAGGACTCACAGCCGATAACGGACATGGCGGATTGGACTCGCCAGCCGATAACAGATATGGCAGATTAGATTCGCCAGCTGGTAATGGACATGATAGAGTGACCCATCAGTCAATAATATAGTGACTTCTTAAAATTCCACACATATTTAATTTAATGTAATGACTTTTAGAATTCAACACATATTCATCTATAGAAAGGAAAGTTTTGTTGTTGAATGAAACATCCTCTCGTTAGGTTATGAGCACATTTGACACACAAAAGGGAAGACTTTAGGATTATTTGTTATAGTTGTGGGTTCTTCACCAAATTTTCTCGTCCGTAAAATTATTTAAAATATATTATTTTCCCGTGTGGACAACCTAGTCGACCTGAGCGAGATTCGACCACCTTGCACCGAGTGCAACCGGGGTTAAGGAATTATCTCAATTTGACATGGGTTATGCCTTCATAATCAAATAATGGACATGTCAGAATGGACCTGATAGCCATAATACAATAAATTGGACATGGTGGAGTGGACTGACCTATTAGCCAATAGATGGACATGGTGGACTGATCTATCAGCCAACTAATGAACATGCTGGATTGGACTCACCAGCAATAACGGAGAAGGCGCATTGGACTCGCTAGCTAATAATGGACATGATGGACTGACCCATCAGCTAGTAAATTGGATATAGCAGATTGGACTCGCCAGCCAATTACGGACATGGTGGATTGGACTTAATAGCTGATAATAGACATGGCGGATTGGACTCGCCAGCCTGTGATGGACATGATGGATTGACCCATTAGCCAATAAATTGGACATGGTGGATTGGACTTGCCAGTTAATTACGGACATCGTGGATTGGACTCACCAGCCGATAACCGACATGACGGATTGGACTCACCAGCCGATAATGGACATGGGAAATTGGACTCGCCACCCGGTAATGGACATGATGGACACCATCAATCAATAATATAGTGACTTCTTAAAATTCCATACATATTTAATTTAATGTAATGACTTTTACAACTCCACACATATTCATCTATATAAAGGAAAGTTCTATTGTTAAATGAAACATACTCTGCATAGGTTGTGAGCATATTTGACACACAAAAGGGAAGATTTTAGGATAATTTGTTATAGTTGCGGGTTCTTCACCAAATTTTTAGGTCTGTAAAATTATTTAAAATATTGTATTTTCCCTTGTGGACGACATGGTCAGCCTGAGCTAGATTCGAACACCGTGCACCGAGCGCAACCGGGGTCAAAGAATTGACTTAATCTGACATGGGCTATGCCCTTCATAATCCAATAATGGCCTTGTCAGAATGGTCCTGACAGCTATAATACAATAAATTGGACATGGTGGAGTGGACTGACCCATCATCCAATACATGGACATGGTGGACTGACCGATCAGCCAACTAATGGACATGGAGGATTGGACTCACCACCCAATAACAGACATGGCGGATTGGACTCACCAGTTGGTAATGGACATGATGGACTGACCCATTAACTAATAAATTGGACATTGCGGATTGGACTCGCCAGCTAATTATGGGCTTGGTGGATTAGACGCACCAGCCGATAACGGACATGGCGGATTGGACTCTCCAGCCGGTAATGGACATGATGGACTGACGCATCAGCCAATAAATTGGACATGGGGGGATGGACTTGCCAGCTAGTTACGGACATGGTGGATTGGACTCGCCAGCCGATAACGAACATGGCCGATTGGACTCGCCATCCGGTAATTGACATGAAGGACTAACCCATCAGCTAATAAATTAGACATGGCGGATTGGACTCCCCTGCCAATTAAGGACATGGTGGATTGGACTCACTAGCCGATAACGGACATGGCGGATTGGACTTGCCAGCCGGTCATGGACTTGATGGACTGACCCATCAGCCAATAAATTGGACATGACGGATTGTACTTAGCAGCCAATTACGGACATGGTTGATTGGACTCACACCAGCCGATAACAGTTATGACGGATTGGACTCACCAGCTGATAGCGGACATGGCAGATTGGACTCGTGAACTATAAATGGACATGATGGACTGACGCATCAGCCAATAAATTGGACATGGCGGATTAGACTCGCCAGCCAATTACGGATATGGTAAATTTGAGTGACCATCCAATGACGAACATGGCGGATTGGACTCGCCAGCCGATAAAAATTAATGGACATGTTGTACTGACCCATCAGTTAATAAATTGGACATGGTGGATTGGATTTGCTAGCCCATTACGCACATGGTGGACTGACCCATCAACCAACTAATAGACATGGTGGATTGGACTCACCAATCGATAACGGGCATGGTGGATTGGACTCGCCAGCCGGTAAAAGACATGACAGATTGACCCATCAGCCAATAGATGGACATGGTGGACTGACCCATCAGCCAACTAATGGACATGGTGGACTGAACTATCAGTTAATAAATGGACATGTTGTAATGGTCACAACTGCCATTATTATAGATAATGATAGGGAGTTTATGTACTTGTTTTATTTAATTATATAGCTTAGTGGTTAATCACTGACGCGGAATTGCCTCAGCAAGTTAGCAGCTGGAACTAAAGACTAAGAGACGACAGGGTGGTTCCTCTACCAACTCAGGTGGTGAACAAATAATAAGTGGACTTCTCTTTTTACTTTTCTTGTGTTATAAATGTGGCTATGGGAAATGGTCTAAGACTGTCGGATAATTATTTCATGCATTGTCAATTAAAACATAAGTTCTTTTGAGTTTGAAATGCTAGACTTATTTGCTTTCATATTATTCATGTAACCTTTTAAGTAACACCCGGTCCGGTAAGGGCTGGTCATTATAGGGTTGGTTTTTGTTAAATTTTGAGTAACACCTGGCCGGCAAGGCCCACAATATCGTGAAAAATGGCTGGTCGTTACAGGTGGTATCAGAGCATGTTTTCCCACTAGTTCACATCTTATTACTCAAGTACTTTGTTGAAAAGTCCAATAATTATCTTTTCCCACCGTGTTGTGTTATTAATTGACAAATTCATTCGCTAATAAACCTAAGTCAATATTGAAATAATAATGTATAATGAACCATGATGGTTCGATGTTTCAGATGGCAGGCACACGTAGACAGTCAAGCCGATTTGCGCAGTCAAATTCGAACACAGAGAATATGTTGGCCCAGATCCTAACGACCATATAGGGACTAGCGTAGGCTTTAGAAAATACAAATTCTATGGTTCAGAATATCGTTCAGTGGTTACCGGGAGTGGTTGTAGGCAATGGAGCCTCAAACTTGGCAACGGATCCCATAATCACCCCAAATGGTGGTCAGGGGAGTGCCCAAGGGTGGGCAGGGTTAGCAGACCTAGGCGAGCAAGGGGAGTGACCAAACCCAGTGCCACCGGTAGTCCGACCAATGCCGCCAGCTGTTGATGATAGTGACCGTTACACTGTGAAAAAGTTTAGGAAGAATGGAGCTAAACTATTTGTTGGAGGGATCGATCCAATGAAGACAGAGAGCTGGATTGACATTACCGAAAAAGAGTTTGAGAGCTCTGTCGGTGCCCCACCACCATCAAGTGAGATTGGCAACATGCATGCTTCAAGAGGAAGCATCTTATTGGTGGAAATCCATGGAAAAAAACCACCTTCCATCGACGTAAGATTTCTTCCATCACGTGGGCAGAATTCATGGCAGCTTTCAATGGACAATATTTTCCAGAGCCCATTTCCTAGAAGAAAGCACTAGCAGTCGCTAATTTGGTTTAGGGGGAGGTAAATTTCCTTGGCTATATTGTCTCCAAGGCTGGAATTACAGTGGATCCAATAAAAGTGAAAGCAATCACTGATTGGCCACAACCTAAGTCAGTCACTGATACTAGAAGCTTCCTTAGTTTTGCGGGTTACTATAGTAAATTCATTAAAGACTTCTCCTTAGTAGCATTGCCGATGACCAAACTCACAAGGAAGGGAGTCAAGTTTGAATGGAGTAGTAAGTGTGAGGAGAGTTTCCAGTCTCTAAAGAAGAGTTTAACAACTTGCACCAGTCTTGACCCTGCCAAATAGTAATGACGGATTCGTAGTCTTCAGTGATGCGTCTCAGTTGGGTTTAGGATGCGTCCTTATGCAAGAAGGTAAGGTGGTGGCCTATGCCTCTCGTCAATTGAAGATTCATGAGCAAATTATGCAACCCATGACTTGGACCTGGCAACAGTGGTTTTTGCCTTGAAGATTTGGAGACACTACTTGTATGGAGCCCAGTTCGAAGTCTTCACGGACCACCAGAGTTTGAAGTATATCTTCACCCAGAATGACCGTAACCTTTGATAGAAGCGGTGGATAGAATATTTGAAGGACTAAGACGACAAAAAGCCGATTCGCATTTTGGCAGAGAAATTAAGACACTCAAGGACAAGGAAATCCCTTTGTTAAAGGTAATGTGGAGAAATCAGGGATCAGAGGAAGCTACCTGGGAGACTGAGCAAGTGATGGCAAAGATATACCCAAACCTATTTGTGGCATAAGATTCTTCTGATTGTAGTATCATGCACCGATGCCGAATAAATAATTAATTCTTAGTTTCTATTGGCCGTTATAATATTTCGGGGACAAAATATTTCTAAGTTGGGGAGATTGCAAAAAACACTGAAAATAATAAGGTTATTTCATTTAGGGTTTTGTAAATCTTAAAATGAATCAATTATTTAATTAAATTAATTCTTGAAAATCAATATTTTATCAATTATAACCCATTTATAGTTTTTGACCTTTCGTTATCACACAAATATAGCTATGAGTAATTACATTCTTTTCTATAAAATTTAATATAGTGACTTATTAAAATTCCACACATATTTAATTTAATGTAATGACTTCTAGATTTCCACACAAATTCTTCTATATAAAGAAAAGTTCTATTGTTAAATGAAACATCCTCTGGATAAGTTGTGAGCACATTTGACACACAAGAAGGAAGACTTTAGGATTATTTGTTATAATTGTGGGTTCTTCACCAAATTTTCAGGTTCGTAAATTATTTAAAATATTGTATTTTCCCTTGTGGACAACCTAGTCGGCCTAAGCCAGATTCGACCACCTTGCACCGAGTGCAACCGAGGTAAAGGAATTGACTCAATCTGACATGGCTATGCCCTTCACAATCTAATAATGGACATGTCAGAATGGTCATGATGGACTGACCCATCAGCTGATAAATTGGACATGGCGGATTGGACTCGCTAGCCAATTACGAACATGGTGGATTGGACTCACCATCTGATAATGGACATGGCGAATTGGACTCGCCAGCCGGTAATGGACATGATAGACTGGCCCATCAGCCAATAAAGTGGACATGGCGGATTGGACTCGCCAGCCAATTACGAACATGGTGGATTGGACTCACTAGCCGATAACGGACATGATGGATTGGACTCACCAGCTGATAACGGACATGGCGGATTGGACTCGCCAGCCGGTAATGGATATGATGGACTAACCCATTAGCCAATAAATTGGACATGGCAGATTAGACTTGCCTGCCAATTACAGACATGGTGGATTGGACTCACCAGCTGATAATCGACATGGCGGATTGGACTCGCCAGTTGGTAATGGACATGATGGACTGACCCATCAGCCAATAAATTGGACATGGCGGAATATATTTGTCAGCCAATTATGGACATGGTGGATTGGACTCACCAGCCGATAACGGAAATGATGAATCGGACTCGCCAACCGATAACGGACATGGCGGATTGGACTCGCCAGCCGGTAATGGATATGATGGACTGACCCATCCGCCAATAAATTGGACATGACAGATTAGACTCGCAAGCCAATTACGAACATGGTGGATTGGACTCACCAGCTAATAACAGACATGGTGGATTGGAGTCGCAGGCCAGTAATGGACATGATGGACTGACCCATCATCCAATTAATTGGACATGGCGGATTGGACTTGCCAGCCAATGACGGGCTTATTGGACTGACCCATCAGCCAATAGATGGACATGGTGGACGGACCCATCAGCCAACTAATGGACATGGTGGATTGGACTCAGCAGTCGATAACAGACATGACAGATTGGACTCGCCAGCCAGTAAAGGACATGGTGGATTGACCCATCAACCAATAGATGGACATGGTGGATTAACCTATCAGCCAACTAATGGACATGGTTGACTAAACTATCACTTAATAAATGGACATGTTGGAATGGTAACAACTGCCAATATTATAGATAATGATTGGGAGTTTATGAACTTGTTTTATTTAATTATACGGGTTATTGGTTAATCACTAACGCGGAATTGCCTCTGCAGGTTAGCAGCTGGAACTAAAGACTAAGAGACGATAGGGTGGTTCTTCTACCAACTCAGGTGGTGAACAAATAATAAGCAGACTTCTCTTTTACTTTTCTTGTATTATAAATATGGCTATGGGAAACGGTCCAAGACTGTGGGATAATTACTTCATGCATTGTCAATTAAAACATAAGTTCTTTTGAGTTAGAAATGGTAGACTTATTTGCTTTCATATTATTTATGTAACCTTTTAAGTAGCACCCGGTCCGGTTAGGACTTGTCATTATAGGGTTGGTTTTTGTTAAATTTTGAGTAATACCTGGCCAGCAAGGCCCACTATATCATGAAAAATGGTCGGTCGTTACAATATGTGTGGAATATTGTGTTCAAGAGTAACATAAAGGCTGTTGGTGTATTTGTTAGACCAAAAGGCATAACCAGAAACTCATAATGTCCATACCGAGTTTGAAAAGCCGTTTTCTGTATATGTGATTCCTTTACTTGCAACTGGCAATAACCAGACCGCAAGACTATTTTTTTAAAAAAATACTTCGGCTATTTTTAGCTGATCAAACAAGTCATCGATCCTCGGTAAGGGGTACTGATTCTTGATTGTCACTTGATTGATTTTTCGATTGTCAATACACAGCCGAAGTGATCCATCTTTCTTCTTCACAAAAAGAACATGGGCTCCCCATGGTGAAGTACTTGGTCTGATGAAGCCTAACTGCAACAACTCTTTTAGTTGACTCTTTAACTCCTTGAGTTTTGTTGGAGCCATCTCGACCCTCACTCGACAGGACTTCACCCAACCCGCGGCTCACCGCGCAGGGGTTGCCGAACAACTGGTATGTGA
>JAURVB010012429.1:0-158255 GCA_033002965.1 Piper betle
TACAGGGTTGCCATGTGGCGGCCAATTTGGTGCCGTCTACAGCCAGCAAATGGAGGCCGCCACATTACTGGTTGGTCGCCATGCATGGTGAAAATACCGGCTTTTGCTGGTTGATTACAATAAAGCTGGGAGCTTTGGGGTCGTTAAATGAATTGTTAAAGTGGGATGGCAACCAGGTCAATATAGGAGAACTCGATGCGGTTTGAGTTAGAATATAAGGTAAATACAAAAGACTAAAGTATGGGATATGTTAATAATTGAATTATCAATTAGATAATGGGGATTTGGATGGGGATAATTAATAATTAATTATCATTAGAATTGCTGAAAATTTAATAAGAAATAAAGACTAACATGAACTAATTACATCATTTAAAATTGATAGTATATTAGTCATGTAGTTGCATGTAGGTTCATGCAAAATAAAATTATACTAATGTATAATTTTATGCCCTTATTCAGATTAGGGTTAACGGATCATAGTCAGACGAAATCACAAGTCAGGTACGTATAATAGGTAGAACATCATACTTTCCTTGTTGGTAGCTGTTACGGGGTTTAGCTCGTGGGACGGACGAGAGCTAGGGTTTGGCGGTTGTTCCTAGCATTCCCGCGTCCAAGTCGGGTAGGGTGCTATCCGAGTGGTGAACAATCTACCGAGCATATTTCCGTGTTAGTGTGAAGTGCATCGTGGTGCATGGGGTCTATCGGGCGAGTTGCTGTACTGGGCGAGATATCGGGCAGTACCGATAGCAGTTGGGTAGCGGACATGATCGGTAACGAGTACCGAGCACCGCTACCGTGTGCTGAGCGTGGTGCGGGTTCCAGGTGCGTGACAGGTCAGGCGCAGCCGGGACGTTCTACCGAGCATCATGTGCGGATAGAAGTTGCGGGTTCCGGATGCGTAGGGTGCTAGTGACCGAGCACCACTGACCGAGCGTGCTGGGCGCCAGGGCCGGGTACTACCGTGCGACATGCGGTAGTCGCGGGTGCGCAGGTGTGCGGGTGACCGAGCCAAGCTGCGGTAGGGGTTATCGTGCACGCGCATGGGTGCTGTGGAACAGACGGACCAGGGTTCGGTATTGGGGTCGCTGGGTCGAGCCAGGCGACCGTGCCACATCCAGGAAGTTGATGAGGCATTTGCGCCACACCCAAGGGTGGGTCTTTCTGGTAATTCTGCTGGAACACCAAGGGGGTCGATGACAAGGCTTGGAGGATGGGAGCCGTTGATCAAGACTTCGATGGTGAGGATGCAAGCTGATGAGGTGTCACACTAAGGCCGGGATGTCTATATAAGGAGGTGCCATCCTTATGTAGAGATCAGACAAGAGGAGAACAACATGTGAAGTGTGTGTGAGTGATCTTGGTGGAGGAGAGAAACTTGGCCGGGCAAGGGGATGCCTTGGGGTTACTGCAGTCAGGCCGAGGGGCGGTCTGGAACTTCAAGGGGGACTACCGGGGTAGTCGACGTCCGCCTTTAGGGTCAAGGCTCACATACCAGTTGTTCGGCAACCCTGCGCGGTGAGCCGAGGGTTGGGTGAAGTCCTGTCGAGTGAGGGTCGAGAGGCACGGTCGTGGGGTTTGCATGTCCACGACCGGCAAGTAGTCTAGGGTGTAGACACTTGTATATCCTGTATTCATACTAGTGGAATAGAGGTTGGGTCGAGTTCCTGTAATTCTTGTGGTGTATGCGTCGTGTTTGGCCACCGGGGTTAGACCTGTGATTCCGAGGTCTATTGGTACCGAGATGGGTGATCGGTACGTGGGACGCGTAGTCACTGCAGCTTGGTGATTGGTGTGTGTTCGGTACAATCGCTGGTAGCCTGATACCGGTACTAGTGGCGCTTGTAGCTGGGCGCGGTACCGGGACTGGGTTCGTGCGGTATTCGCAAGTGTGTGGTCCGAGGCCGCTGTGCACCACAGCACATTGGTGGGTGCGGAGGTGGTGTTGGCTGGTGTTTCCAGGGAGGGAAACACGCCGCACGGAGGCAGTTAGGGCGAAAAATTTAAACCCTAAGTTGACCCCTGTGACAGTAGCCTAGGTCGGCCTGAGCCCAGATTCGACCACCATGCACCGAGTGCAACCGGGGTCGAATGAATTGACTCAGTCCGACACTGGGTCGTATTATGTGCGTAAATTGTGTAATGCATCGACATTGTTTTGGAGTAGTGATAGGCGCCCCATAAAAAGGCTACGGCCGGGGTGAGTGAGGCACAGTGATTCCTCCATCGCACTGGAGTGCAGTGATAGCCTCCCCAATAAAAGGCTACGGCCGGGGTGTGCAAGGCACTGGCACTGGAGTGCAGTGATAGCCGCCCCATAAAAAGGCTACGGCCGGGGTGTGTGAGGCACTGGCACTAGAGTTGGCAGTGAGAGCTTCCCCACAAACGGGGCATAGCAATCACCTGAGTGCAGTGATAGCCTCCCCATAAAAAGGCTACGGCCGGGGTGTGCAAGGCACTGGCACTGGAATGCAATGATAGCCTCCCCAATAAAAGGCTACGGCTGGGTGTGCAAGGCACTGGCACTGGAGTGCAGTGATAGCCTCCCATAAAAAGGCTACGGCCGGGGTGTGCGAGGCACTGGCACTAAAATTGGCAGTGAGAGCTTCCCCACAAACGGGGCATAGCAATCACCTGAGTGCAGTGATAGCCTCCCCATAAAAAGGCTACGGCCGGGGTGTGTGAGGCACTGGCACTAGAATTGGCAGTGAGAGCTTCCCCACAACCGGGGCATAGCATTCACCTGAGTGCAGTGATAGCCTCCCCATAAAAAGGCTACGGCCGGGGTGTGCGAGGCACTGGCACTAAAATTGGTAGTGAGAGCTTCCCCACAAACGGGGCGCAGCAATCACCTGAGTGCAGTGATAGCTACCCCACAAAAAGGCTACGGCCGGGGTGTGTGAGGCACTGGCACTGGAGACGGTAGTGGTAGCCTCCCCACAAAAGGGCTACGGCCAGGGTGTGCGGATCACAGCGGATACCTCCTCCGCATTGTTTTGGAGTACAGCGGAATCGCTCCACCGCATATTAAAATAAACTTAAGGAAATAGTGGAATGTACTTGTTTTGTTTTATCTATTATACTACTTAGTGTTGTAATCACTAACGCGGAATTGCCTCCGCAGGTGTGCAGATACGAGATTAGGTGATTGACAACCAGAGCATGGAGCAAAATAAATATGAGGACTCCTTTCTTTTTTTACTATTTGAGAAATAAGTGTGGCTACTGGGAAACGGTCCAAGACTGTGGGATCTTTATATATGTTTTTGTTTAAAAAAATGTTAGACATATTTGCTTAAATTTTGAGTAACACCTTGCCAGCTAGGCCCACAATGTTGTGACAAATGGCGGGTCATTACAAACTAATTCTACGATCCACTATATATAAAAATAAAAAAAAATAACTGGCATACTCTCATATATTCTGATAACTCATTCTATTCTGCTGTGTTCATGACGTTATCATCATATACTTGGGTACGCATGACCCTCATAGCTCATACACGCGACTGGCGTCGGCTCAGTACACGTGTTCTGAAACTGACTCGACTCGAAAATAACGGTCGAACCGACCGGTTCTGAATATAAAACCCTGACTCGAATCGTGGGTTTTACAATCTTCCCTCCTTATAAAAATTTTGTCCTCGAAATTTCAACTCAAGGAGGTTCTACTGAACTAATACCTGGAAGCTAGATACACACCAGTTGTATCCTCTACTCTTCGATAGTCATGTACATCCTCACTTACTGTAGCTGTGCCGTCATGGCAAGTTCTGCTTGTGATGCTGTCAATATCAACATTCTGTTTCTAAGCTATCTGTGCCTGTTCTGACATGACCATCATCCATTCTCTTCTGTTCTGATCCCTACTACTGTCTGTGCCTGTTCTGACATTACCATCATCATGCTCTTCTATTCTGATCCCTATTGCTAACTCGGCGGGAAAACCTAGGTCACCCCTAAGGGCCTACTGGGTTGGTCAAGCAGATACTCTAGAGTATCGCAAGGTTCTAATCTGAGCTATGTCTGGGAAAACTACATCGAGGGTAAGACCTACCTGCTAACATCTACCCATGTCCCTCTAATCCTCATCTATGTGAAAAGTCACCTACATGTACTCTCAGGAAACTCTATTCCTAAGTCCTACAACCATCCTAAGGTGTGCTATGAGTCTCCTGCTAGGTACGAGTGTATAGGCTAATGAGCTGCACGGCTCACTATCGCCAGTCTAGATCCAACTCTCAGGTGTCCCTGTATAAGGAACTGGACCGCTCACTGGGTCCTAGTTGACTCGGTCCTGAGTCAAGTATCTCACTCTATTCTATAAGAGAACAAGGATAGCTGCTATGACTCTACTGCATACTACGGCTCAGGTGACTATCTATACAACCACTAACTACTGCTGAAAGGAGGCGAGAACACCTGTACATACACAGTGTGTCTCAAGGAGTATGATAACATACTCTGCATGGTCTGTAAAGCCTGCATCTGGTCTGTGGGATGTGCTCTGGTCAATGTATACTCATCTCAATCATCTGGATAAACTGATAGTAGAACTGATACATACAAAGGGGTGAGTGGAAATCCTCAAGTGAAAACTCCACTCTGTCTAACATCTCTGGGTTATAGGGAAGGAGGCTGAATCTCGTGGAAATCTAGTCACACTGCTCAAGAACTCTCACTAGGTTGCTACCTCATTCTCACATGTGGTGTCTGACGCTCAGGTAAACGAGGGAATCCACTAGGTTAAGAAAAGCCTGCTACATAGGTATGTCACTCTGATCTATGGTAAGGTCAAGGTGTCATACAAGTGGCAAGGGAGATGAAATCCCTATGTAGCGTACTGGGTGGCCAAAATATCGGTAGGTCTATGGACTTGTCTCTAAGATCACCATGATTCACTATGCCACAGGTGATCAGGCTGTGGAACAGTCAATCGATGACGAATCTCAGAAACGGCTCCTAAGTGGCTCTAGTTCAATCAGCTAACAGTAGGCACGTGTTTCTCGATACTGTACTAGTCACGCACTTCTAAACGGGCGGGGTGCAAATGACCCAAAGAACCACTGTCTCCCCTCAAGTCTACGGGGACTCATAGTGAGGTTTGACACGTGTCTCGTCCGCTCTTCAGTGGTGTGTGACCTGCCGTCCCGTACCGATTTGTAGTACTAATCTTGACTCACATGACTACTACCGCTGTGGTAGACTCTCAAGCAAGGCTATCAATAAAGATGAGCATACGCAGGTATCACTCTCTAGTCAACATGGCCTGGGGTGAAATCCTCATCGAAAGATCAGTCTGCAACATCTACCTGCACTGTAAACCCTAATCAGTACCATAAAGGTACCTCTATACTCAAGGCAAGGCTCAATCCTATGTCTCAAGGTGAGAACCTAATCGTGCTGGCAAAACACAAGGGAATTACTGTCCTTCTGAAAAACCCTTCCTCACTAACCCTCTATCTATGCCCAATACTAGTATAGGTCAAACTCCTATCGCCTAGTGGCCCATCGCTAAATGGGTTAAACTACGCACGTGATCATCTACTAACCATCTGATCATTGCATGCTAGTTGTGGCCCATGGATGTACTATCATGTAATCTGCACAATCTGATCATTGTGACCATCCCATCTGGAGGTCATGCTGTCATGGTTCTCTGACTCTGTCCATGCACATCCTTACAAGACTGTCACTAACAATGTCTAATGGGGTCATCTTGCAATATACATCTGACCCAAAGGTGTCAGGTCAAGACAATGATTGCAAGAGAGCTGGTGGAGTTTGATTCTATGCCCTCTCATCCAAAATAACCACCATTTTCCTAACTCTTCTATGTTCTGCTAATGCCGCTATAGCTATATCTCGTTCCTCTAGTTCTGGCCCTACTAAGCTCTAACTAATCTACTCGGTCGGCGGATGAGCAATACACGGACGGCGGTAGTGCGTCTTCGGTTGGTGGTAGTGCATCTCGGACGGCGGTTGTGCACCTCAGCAATGGTTGTGTGACTCGGTCGGCGGTTGTGCAACTCGGTCGGCGGTTGTGCAACTCGGTCGGCGGTTGTGCACTCGGTCGGCGGTTGTGCAACTCTGTCGACAAAAATTCTATCTAGATGCTAAATTTTGATCTGGATCGTATACATCATAAATCCACTCTACTATCTCTGACATATCTTAGCTACTAACAACTAGGCTCAGGTTGTCTAACCATACGTGTCTAATCCAGAGGGGTTTGGATCATGTACTGACACATATGATGGTAAACCTATGAGTGAACTCACTCTAATCTCCTGAAATCTGGAGTGGCTACTTCCATCAGTGTTGGTTGGCCCTCAACGACAATCACTGGTCTGGTACCTTATCTCTAGTAGAATCCTATCAAATATCTGATCTTGTAGGCAATAGTAGTCCTGATCTTTTCTTCTTCATATCGAGACCTTTGTTTGGCAAAGTGAAGCCAAAACTGCCGCCAGTAGGTCATAAACTAATGGAAGAGGGGGAGGCGGTGAAGTGCTAATCGAACTGTCGATCCACCACGCTACTCATCCTCATTCATCACTATCTTCTGGAAGTGGTCCATCTCATGTGCCAACTAACCTATCAGTATTTCTATACTTCAAGCTCCTTACTGTTACCCCTTTTCTTTTAACTCATTCCTATCATGTACACCATGTTCTATGGAAACAGAACTAATGTGGTGACATGCAAGACACGGACATCTCGTCAATCATCCAATTCACTTATGCGATGGACAGAACTAGTGGGTCTCTAAGCCCATCATGACAATCCTGTCAGATTCCCTGCTGACATCTAGATCTGGTATAAGATGAGATCTTATACCCATTCTACCTCTGCTAGCGCTACGACATTCCCTGCTCACATCTAACCAAATAATCTGATATCATGATAAAAATCCATTAAGATGACCTGTCAGCTTAACTAAGGTTAGTTCCACATATTTCTGATCCAGTTCTGAATACACTGTTATCCAAATAACTTATGAAGAAAAATCTGCATGTAAAGAAAATAAACAAAAACATACCTGCCAGCTGGACTTGGAGCAGTCTTTGCACACACATCACCTATAAAAGTATCTTACATCTTAATCGACCGAGAGTGGCTCTGATACCAATTCTGTAACACCCCAAATCCGGTTCATGCTCGTGAACCAAACCGGTATGTTACAGGCCCTGGTTAGGTCGGCTAACCCGAACCTAACTCATGCGGATCCAATCTCGGCGTCTTAAGATGAAGATACAACTCGCAATGCATTGATGAATGCACAAACCCTAACATGGTACTACATGAATGACATGCAATTCAAGCACACACCAATACAATTACGATCAAACTCAATGAAAATTCTAAAATAAAATGGACAGAATCTCCCCTAAAAGTGCAATTAGGGTCCACCCTGTCAAAACAATATATACCAATATATATGCATATATCAACAATTTTAATCACACATAATCTAATATACTGTATATTCATTATAGAACTTGGGCCATACTTCTGCTGCGCACTCTGATCACATCTCACCTCTTGTCATCATGTCTTAGCTTTTCATCATGTCATAACATCATCTCATTACATTTAATCATATCCTATCATGTCTTAGCATTTCACATCATTCACAATATAATAGCATCATAAAGAAAGTATTAACCACTCTATCGACTGACATGTGTGCAAGCGACAACAGTGCTCCTCCGTCCAAGCTGGCTCCTCCAACTCGTGATTATTACCTACATATAATATAAAAACACGTCAGTAACAAGTGTTACTGGTCCGAAAAATAAAATAACTATAACAAGCTGGCTATGAGAGCAAACTCTCATATGAAAGAAAACATCATATGCTCCACGTGAACACTCTGAAGGGCACTACTGAGGAGCCACTGGGCTGCAGACCCGGTAGCATCCCGATCTGATCTGGTACTGTGCCACTCACGACACTTCTTTTTCAGTACTTCACGTTAAACTTTATCCTAAGCCCTCTCCTTACCTCCATATTTCTCCTGGCCTTGAGCACGAAGGCCGAGTACTCTCAGGCAGTCGCCTTTAGTACCCTTTGAACCACAAGTCCGGACATGCGCTGTACTAAACAGTACCCGTAAACCTCCACGTTCTCCGGGTGTGAGGAACTCAAACGCGGAGTTGTCAGGATCCCTCGGGAATGGAACAGTCCGCTGGCACTAATCGAGAGCCCGCTTTGACTGTCACGGCATCCGCTCATGGTACGTGCAGTCGGTTTCTCCATCTCTCGTCTCACTGAAAACGCGAAAACTACATATATATAGGGTTGGGTAGGGATTTATATAATAGGCCCGAAGGCAACTTGTGGTGGATCTTGTTTTTGAAATCATCCTCGAGGGATCTCATCCTCGAGGGGTTATTAATCCGAAAAACTGTTCGGTTAAATGGCCCGAGTTAAGTGGGATCCGATAAAACGCCACTTAACCCGTCCTGCAAATAATAAAATAAACATACAATAGAAAGAGCGTAAAACAGAGCCGAGTCCTAAACGGACCTGGTAGAAGCTCCAAGCGTGTCATCGCGCCTAGGCGGCGAGCTCCTACTTTGTAACGACCCAGCCCAAAGTGCAACGTAATGGGCTAAGTCATTTCTTTAAAATGGGTACCCCGGAAGTTAAAGATCTATCGTCCATTCCCAGTTATAAACATGATCTTCTCCCAGTAGGTATTAGATGTGGGACTAAGTTGAGGGATCTCACAATCCACCCACCTTAGGGAATTTCGTCCCCGAAATGCCTATTCTTGGCCCGTTGCTAGCCCCAGCCCACGACCTTTCTTGGCCCGTGACCGGCAGCCTAGCCAACGTTTCTAATCCAGCCCACCATCTAACACGGAACCAGGTCGGCTCTGATACCATTTGTAACGACCCAGCCCAAAGTGCAACGTAATGGGCTAAGTCATTTCTTTAAAATGGGTACCCCGAAAGTTAAAGATCTCTAGTCCATTCCCACTTATAAACAGGATCTTCTCCCAGTAGGTATTAGATGTGGGACTAAGTTGAGGGATCTCACAATCCACCCACCTTAGGGAATTTCGTCCTCGAAATGCCTATTCTTGGCCCGTTGCTAGCCCCAGCCCACGACCTTTCTGGCCCGTGACCGGCAGCCTAGCCAACGTTTCTAATCCAACCCACCATCTAACACGGAACCAGGTCGGCTCTGATACCATTTGTAACGACCCAGCCCAAAGTGCAACGTAATGGGCTAAGTCATTTCTTTAAAATGGGTACCCTGAAAGTTAAAGATCTATAGTCCATTCCCACTTATAAACAGGATCTTCTCCCAGTAGGTATTAGATGTGGGACTAAGTTGAGGGATCTCACATACTTTGTACCTACACATCAAAACTAAATACTAACGCCCACTAACTAAATGATGCATCAAACTCAATGAACATCACACACAATTCAATCATCAACATCTAGCAACAGTTAAATAATCATAAATGTGAAATTAATTCTAAGTCATCCTATTCATACTAATTTTATACTATTTTTCTAAGTTACGTCATACTCGATTAGCATGCTCAAACTCGATCCACCTCATTAGATCACTTACTATTCATTCGCAATTACTCAAATCATACAATCATCCCTTCACTCATAATTAAGCATTACTCATAACAGTTAATCAAATCTAGCATACTGTGCTAACATTCATCAATTTTAAATCATCAAATTGGAGGTAATTATACCTCACGTCGTCGACGATCCGCGACGGTTAGGGTTTCGTCGTGCGTCTCGGAGCTCGAATTCGACGCTCAACGGCGTCCGAAGTCGATCAGGTTCGACTGGATGAACTCGGCGGAAGATCCGCCAAATTCCTGCAAATCTGGTTTTCCGGCGGTTTTCAGTGGTTTTCCGGCAGCTTCCGGCGGTTTTCCGGCGACAACCGCCGGCGGCGTCTACTGGCCGGAAAGTGGTCATATTGGGTACCATTGGAACCGGCTCGGCGAGCCCGACACATCCACGACGTCGACGTGGTCGGCCGAGGCGGTGGCTCGCCGGAAAATGGCTAAAACAGAGGCTGGCCGTGGTGGTGTGGAGATCCGGCCGGGATGGGCGGCGCTGGCCTCCGTTCCGGTCGGGGAAGGTTGCTAGGGGGTTGAGGGTGTCGAGGCGGCCACCTGATCGTGGCGGCGACGGTCGCCGGCGGCGGAATCGGTGACGCGACCGAAACGTAGCCGCGGCGCTAGGCGCGGCGATTCCGGCGTCTTGGCGACCTGGCAGCGGCCGGGGCTGGTCGGGGCGGCACGGCGACGCCATGGCGGGGCTAGGCGGCGATGCCCGGTGGCAAGGCGACGACGGCGCCGGCGGTGGCGGCACCAACAGTGGGGGCGGCTAGGGTTTGGAAGGGGAAAGTGTCAGGGGTGGTGAAGAAATGGTTGGGTGGCAAACTTGTAAATAAGACTTGACTCGTCTCCGGCTCGAGTCAAGTATAATAACTAAGTCGTATTAAATCCTAAAAAAATTCATAAAAATCGGGAAAAATCCCGTAAAATCAAACAAACACTAAAACATCGTAATGATATGCTCTAGAACTATCAACCCATCCAAACTGCTCGTAACGCGTCCTAACGCGGTAAACGGCCTAAAACTAATTCTACGGTCCACTATGTATAAAAATAATAAAAAAATAACTGGCATACTCTTATATATTCTGATAACTCATTCTGTTCTGCTGTGTTCATGACGTTATCATCATATACTTGGGTACGCATGACCCTCATAGCTCATACACGCGACTGGCGTCGGCTCAGTACACGTGTTCTGAATCTGACTTGACTCGAAAATAACGGTCGAACCGACCGGTTCTGAATATAAAACCCTGACTCGAATCGTGGGTTTTACAAAGCATTTACATCACGCGAACACAATCTACGCTAATCAGGCCGGTTTACAAAGCATTTACAAACCCTGGCGATGAGGTCGAGTTTGGTCGGTCGCTCTGATAGAACCCACGGCTGGCCTCGACGGCGGCGCTAAATAGGGGGAACTGTAAGGAAGGTCAAGTGGAAGGGCTTTGACATCACGGCGGCGGTGGTCCGGCGCATACGGCGGTGGAATCACGTTGGGAGCAGCAGTGAAATTGTGGCGATTTCCGTTGCTATGACGACTGGACAGTGGCCGGGCGTGGTTGAGGCGATAGGGCGACGGCACGGCCGGGCTGGGCGGCGAGGATCGGCGGCGAGGTGGCATTGGCGGCAGTGGCAAAAATCTCAAGGGCGGCAGCAAGGGTTTGGGACGGTGAAGACGTCGGGTTTGGGGGATGAAGATGAGAAGTATAGGGCGGTGGCAAAGTTGTAAATAAGACTTGACTCGACACCGGTTCGAGTCAAGAATGATAACTGACTCAGAATAAATCCTAGAAAAATCTAGAAAAATTGGGAAAAATCCCATAAAATCAAACAAAACAACACAACATCCAAATGACATGCGGTATAACTAATAACCCACCCGAATACCATCTAACGCATCCTAATGCGTTATTCGGTCTAAACTAATTCTACGGTCACAACATGAAAAAAATAAAATCATCAAGTGTATACTCTCATATCTACTGATAACTCAGTCTGCTGATGTGTATCTGACGCTATCATTGATACTTGGGTATACTTGACCCTCATAGCACGTGCACACGGTTGGCCTCGGCACCGCACACGTGTTCTGAAAGCTGAACCGACTCGAACCACGGTCAAACCTGACAAGCTAACGACTATAAAACCCTGACTCGAGTCGCGGGTTTTACAACCTTCCCTCCTTATAAAAATTTCGTCCTCTAAATTTTAAATTAAGGAGGCGTCAAACATAATGCTGTAAACTATAATCGAGGTTGGAAACTGGAGTACCTGGTCCAGAAGCTAGCTGCTCGAACAACTCGGGATACCTCCTCCTAATCTCGTCCTCACTCTCCCATGTAGATTCTTCAACTCCGTGTCGGTTCCACTGCACTTGTACTAAGGGAACCTGCTTACGTCTAAGGGTCTTCACTTGACGATCAACTATCCTCGTTGCGTCCTCAGGATACGTCAAGTCGAGGACGGAGTTCTATCTCTTGGAAACTGATAACGTGGGAGTTATCTGGGTGGTACTTCTTCAATAAGGACATGTAACGACCCAGCCCAAAGTGCAACGTAATGGGCTAAGTCATTTCTTTAAAATGGGTACCCCGGAAGTTAAAGATCTCTAGTCCATTCCCACTTATAAACAGGATCTTCTCCCAGTAGGTATTAGATGTGGGACTAAGTTGAGGGATCTCACAATCCACCCACCTTAGGAAATTTCGTCCCCGAAATGCCTATATTTGGCCCGTTGCTAGCCCCAGCCCACGACCTTTCTGGCCCGTGACCGGCAGCCTAGCCAACGTTTCTAATCCAGCCCACCATCTAACACGGAACCAGGTCGGCTCTGATACCATTTGTAACGACCCGGCCCAAAGTGCAACGTAATGGGCTAAGTCATTTCTTTAAAATGGGTACCCCGAAAGTTAAAGATCTATAGTCCATTCCCACTTATAAACAGGATCTTCTCCCAGTAGGTATTAGATGTGGGTAACGACCCAGCCCAAAGTGCAACGTAATGGGGTAAGTCATTTCTTTAAAATGGGTACCCCGAAAGTTAAAGATTTATAGTCCATTCCCACTTATAAACAGGATCTTCTCCTAGTAGGTATTAGATGTGGGACTAAGTTGAGGGATCTCACAATCCACCCACCTTAGGGAATTTTGTCCCCGAAATGCCTATTCTTGGCCCGTTGCTAGCCCCAGCCCACGACCTTTCTGGCCCGTGACCAGTAGCCTAGCCAACGTTCATAATCCAGCCCACCATCTAACACGGAACCAGGTCAGCTCTGATACCATTTGTAACGACGCAGCCCAAAGTGCAACGTAATGGGCTAAGTCATTTCTTTAAAATGGGTACCCCGGAAGTTAAAGATCTATAGTCCATTCCCACTTATAAATAGGATCTTCTCCTAGTAGGTATTAGATGTGGGACTAAGTTGAGGGATCTCACAGGACACGTGGAACACTGGGTGTACAGCTGATAGGTGAGGCGGCAATGCCAAGCGATAGGCCACCTGATCTATACGTTCTAGGACATCGAATGGTCCTATGTACCGCGGGCTAAGCTTCCCACGCATACCAAACCTCAAGTTTCCTTTGGTTGGTGACACCTTCAGAAGAACATGTTCTCCGACCATGAAGTGAACTTCACGTCGGTGTTGATCAGCGTAGCTCTTCTGTCGGTCCTGAGCTGACCTCATCCTCTTTTTAATCTGCATAACCACATCCTGTGTCTGCTGAACCATCTCTGGTCCAACTATCATCGGCTCGCTGCCCTGTACCCAACACACTGGGGATCTGCACGGCCTACCATATAGAGCTTCAAATGGCGCCATCCCAATGCTAGCCTGGTAACTGTTGTTGTAAGCAAATTCCACCAAGGGCAAATGCTCTGCCCAGTCGCCTCCAAAATCTAGCATACAGGCCCTAAGCAAATCTTCAAGAATCTGAATAGTTCTTTCGGACTGTCCATCTGTCTGAGGGTGGAAAGCGGTGCTGAACTTCGACTCTGTGCCCATGGCTGCCTGAAAAGCTCTCCAAAAATGGGATGTAAACCGTGGGTCTCTGTCTGATATGATCTCCAACGGGACTCCATGCAGTCGTACTATCTCATCCCGATACAAGGTCGCCAAAGTGGATAACGGATAATCCATTCTAATAGGGATAAAATGTGCAGACTTCGTTAGTCGATCCACTATTACCCACACTGCGTCTCTCTGCTGTCGGTTCTTAGGCAGACCGACTACAAAATCATAAGCTATACTCTCCCACTTCCACTCTGGGGTCTTCAGTGGCTGTAAGGTCCCACCGGGGCGCATGTGTTCAGCCTTTACCTGTTGACAGACTAAACACCTGGCCACAGTATCAAAAACCTCTCTCTTCAATCCTGGCCACCAATAGGATCGCCGAACATCGTGATACATTTTTACTCCACCTGGATGCACTGTGCACCTCGAGGTGTGGGCGTCGTGAAGAATAGCCCTACGGAGTCCAGGATACTCAATGATGTCCGGAACGAAAAGACGTCCTCTCATTCTGACCAGTCCATCTGCATCTCTGACCAAATCTCTGTGGACTCCCTGCTCCAACCATTGAGTCAACTGTTGATCCTCATTTTGTGCAACTCTGATCTGCTCAAAAATACTCGGCTGAATGGAGAGTCTAGCAATCATTCCCACTAACTGCCTCTGACGCGTCTCAATCGGGGTCACTGAAACTGCTGCCATCCCCACTAAGTCTCGAACTGGCCTCCTACTCAAGGCGTCTGCTACTACATTCGCCTTGCCCTCATGATATGAGATATCGATCTCATAGTCAGACAACAACTCCAACCATCTCCTCTGTCGGCTGTTCAAATCTTTCTGTGTGAAGATATACTTCAGACTTTTGTGATCAGTCAAAAGTCGGAAGGAAGTCCCATAAAGGTAATGTCTCCATATTCTGAGGGCAAAAACCACTGCTGCAAGTTCCAAATCGTGAGTAGGGTAGTTACGCTCATGCACCTTTAGCTGACGAGATGCATATGCGATAACCTTATCTCTCTGCATCAAAACACAACCTAGCCCAATCCCTGAGGCGTCTGTGTAGACTACAAAGTCATCGTGCCCCTCTGGTATTGTGAGGACCGGCGCTGAGGTCAATCTCTCCTTCAGCATCCTAAAACTCTGCTCACACTCGTCAGTCCATACAAAGTGTTTGTCTTTCTTAGTCAGCTGCGTGAGAGGAGCTGCTATAGAGGAAAAACCTCGTATGAAACGACGGTAATATCCTGCTAGACCCAGGAAACTCCGTATCTCGGAAGGTGTTCTCGGTTGTCCCCACTGTACAACTGCCTCTATCTTCACTGGATCCACTGAAATCCCTGCTACTGATATAATATGCCCTAAGAAGTTGACCTCTGAAAGCCAAAAGTCACACTTCGCAAATTTTCCGTACAATCTGTGCTCTCTTAGGGTTTGTAACACCGTACGGAGATGCTGCTCATGTTCTTCCCTCGATGAGGAATACACCAAAATGTCGTCCACGAAGACTATTACAAATCGATCCAAAAAGGGACTGAACACTCTGTTCATTAGGTCCATGAATGCTGCTGGAGCATTTGTCAATCCGAAGGGCATAACCAAAAATTCGTAGTGTCCATATCTCGTCCTAAATGCGGTCTTCGGAATATCCTCTGCTCTAATCCTCAACTGATGGTAGCCAGATCTCAAGTCAATCTTCGAAAAGACCGTTGCTGAGCTCAACTGGTCAAACAAATCATCAATGCGAGGAAGAGGGTATCTGTTCTTAATGGTTACATGGTTTAACATCCTATAGTCGATGCACAAACGCATGCTTCCATCCTTCTTCTTCACAAACAACACCGGTGCTCCCCATGGTGACACGCTCGGTCGGATAAAACCCTGATCCAACAACGTCTGCAATTGCTCCTTAAGCTCTCGGAGTTCCAGGGGTGCCATCCTATATGGTGTTCTAGAGATAGGTGCTGTTCCTGGCATTAATTCTATAGCAAAATCGACTTCTCTCTTCGGTGGCAATCCAGTGATCTCATCTGAAAAGACATCTGCAAACTCCCTGACAACTGGAATCAGCTCAACACTGGGCTTGTCCCCTGAGCCATTCTGCTCCGCCAACACCAAGGCGGCCATCAACAACTCACAACCCTTGTCCAACTGTCTCACTGCATTCTGATAGGAGATCCAGCCTCTCTCTCTATTTCTGCCCTGACCCTGGAAAAAGAAGGAGCGCCTTCCGCATCGAAAAGTCACCATCTTCTTCTGGCAATCTATCAGGGCTCCTTGCTTAGACATCCAATCCATCCCGAAGATCACATCGAACTCTGTCATCCTGAATAATATCAAGTCCGCAACTAATTGTCGCTGTTGAATCTCAACAGGGACACTACGTACCCACTCACCAGTAGTTACAACTCCCTCGGCGGGAGTGGACACTAATAATGAATGTCCTAAGCTTTCTATATGACCTCCCATCCTATCTGTGTGTGTGTACGATATAAAAGAGTGTGTGCAGCCAGTATCAAATAAAACTAGTGCAGGTACTGAGCCCACAGTAAGTGTACCTGTCACGACAGTTGTGTCCGCTAGTGCCTCCTCAACTGTGGCTGCATACATCCTCACAGAGTTGTTGCTGTTGCGGCTGTCTGTTGCTGTTGTTGCTGCGTGGGCCGAGGCGGCAGGCAATGCTGGTGGTGCCGCGTATGCTGGGCCCATCTATTGTCTGGCCTGTCCTACCACTGCAGCCATCATACCTCTCTGGCCCTGGCCCCTCTGTTGCTGTCTCTGTGGGTTGTGACCTCTGCCTCCTTGCCCATGACCTTGGCCCTGGTGGCCTCTCTGTTGCTGCTGCTGCGGTGGTGCCGGAAGAGCTAATCGTTGTGTCGGCGCCGAAAGGGCAGGCTGTTGGCGCTGAGCCATTGGACAAGCCTTAGCCTGGTGCCCTAGCTGGCCACAACTAAAACATGCATTTGTACCAGCTCTACATACACCACCATGATTACGTCCGCAGGTCTGACAGGCTGGATATCCACCTTCCCGAACCTGTCCATCCATCGCTCTTATTGCAACTGGAGCATCTGTTCTGCGCCTCTGTTGTGCCCCCTGACTAGGTTGGTAGGGAGGGGCATGCTGTTGCCTTTGATCCTGATCTCGACGGGGTCGAGTGGCGAAGACCCGTTCTGTCTCACTCGCGGATCGAACCACGTCACCGAGAGTAGCAAATGTTCTATCAACTAGGGCTACACGAATTTCATAGTGCAGACCCTCATAAAACCGTTCGATCCTCTGTCGCTCCACCCGTGCAAAGTCTGGTGTAAACCTCTCCAGTGCTCTGTATCTGCCTTCATACTGTGACACAGTCATAAATCCCTGCCGAAGAGTCTGAAATTCCCTCTCTTTCCTCCTCCTGACATCCGGGGGAAAATACTTTCCGTCAAACTCAGCTTTGAATTCTTCCCAGGTAACATCCTGAGGTTGCTTGCCCGCAAAAGTGTAGTCCATGACTGAATCCCACCAAATCCTTGCCTCGTCTTGCCGTGCTCGCGTGATAATCCTCACACGGTGTTCCATCGGGCATGCCATGCTCTTAAACATGCCGATCGCTGATGAAATCCATAAGAAAGCCTCTTCTACATCTGGTGGTCTCTCTGTTGCTGTTGCTGTGGGGGTGCCGGGAGAGCTAATCGTTGTGTCAGCGCCGGAAGGGCAGGCTGTTGGCGCTGAGCCATTGGACAAGCCTTAGCCCGGTGTCCTGGCTGGCCACAACTAAAACATGCATCTGTACCAGCTCTACATACACCACCATGATTACGTCCATAGGTCTGACAGGCTGGGTATCCACCTTCCCGAACCTGTCCATCCATCGCTCTTATTGCAACTGGAGCATCTATTCGGCGCCTCTGTTGTGCCCCCTGACTAGGTTGGTAGGGAGGGGCATGCTGTTGCCTCTGATCCTGATCTCGACGGGGTCGAGTGGCGAAGACCCGTTCTGTCTCACTCGCGGATCGAACCACATCACCGAGGGTAGCAAATGTTCTATCAACTAGGGCTACACGAATTTCATAGTGCAGACCCTCATAAAACCGCTCGATCCTCTGTCGCTCAATCCATGCAAAGTCTGGTGCAAACCTCTCCAGTGCTCTGTATCTGGCTTCATACTGTGATACAGTCATGGGTCCTTGCCGAAGAGTCTGAAATTCCCTCTCTTTCCTCCTTCTGACATCCGGGGGAAAATACTTCCCGTCAAACTCAGCTTTGAATTCTTCCCAGGTAACATCCTGAGGTTGCTTGCCAGCAAAAGTGGAGTCCATGACTGAATCCCACCAAATCCTTGCCTCGTCTTGCAGTGCTCCTGTGATAATCCTCACACGGTGTTCCATCGGGCATGCCATGCTCTTAAACACGCCGATCGCTGATGAAATCCATAAGAAAGCCTCTTCTGCATCTGGCTTCCCTAGGAAAGAGCGCCCTCCATTTTTCACAAATTGTTCATACTGCCAAAATCTACCATCTCTTACGTCTGTAGATCTGTTTGAGCCCTCGCCTATCTCAAACTGTGGTGACGGTGACACTGCCACTGCCGGTATGCTACCCCTTGCTGTCTGCCCACTACTAGCTCCAGGAGGTCCACTGTCATGAATGCCCATCCCAGTTTGAAGAGGAGCAATCAGAGGAGCTGTAGGGATGGTCCCCTGCTGCGCTGATGGAGGAGGAGGCGGCGGCGGGTAGCCCATGGGAGAAGCGGCCTCTCCTCGTACTCCATCATCTCCTAACGGCCTCTTCTCAACTTGAGCTATGGAGAGGGCTATCTGACGGAGCTCTCTCCTGAACTCTTCCTGGCTCTCTCGTATCTGCCTCTGTGTCTCTACCAATTGGGTAATGATTGCATCTCTCTCAGTCTGGCGACTACGAGAACTACGGTGGCTAGTCGACGCATGCACATTGGCTTCTCCTGACGGTGGTTGATCTCTCGGCCTACTAGATGCTGTCTTGCTGGGCGCACGACTAGGACTAGTATGCCTGGGAGGAGAAGGAGATGGATCCCTGGTCTGAGTCGTGCGAGTTGCTCTAACCATGGTGACTGACACTCACTACTCAAACCTGTGCACATTGTCATTCAACTACGTGGTGAGAAATCTGTAAACTGAAACGAGTAAATCAAGAAAACATACCTGCCGGCTTGACTCGGAGTAGCTTTGCACACACATGACCTGTAATGGCATCTTCCATCTTAATCGATCAAGAGTAAGCTCTGATACCAATCATGTAACACCCCAATCCGGTTTGCTCTCAACCCGGACCAGAACTGTTACAAAGGATCGAACTACTCGTAAACCGATTAAGTTGGCTGACCCAAAATCTAAACGGCTACGACATAACCCTCTCGACGTCTCAAGATGGAGCACGCCGCTAATGCGCAAACAATATATGAATGAGATGCAAAACCCTAACAGGATACTACGTGGATGTCATGATGATATCCACACACAAAAATAATTAAAATAGCAACAAAATTCATAAAAATCCTAGAATAAAACAAACAGAGTCTACCCTAAAAGTGCAATAAGGGGATGACCTGTTAAAATACAGCACAATATAGTATATATATAAAACAATAATTTATATTGCAATAGAATTCAAATCATCCATACATATTGTAATTGGCATCTCGCCCACCTGCAATCTCATGCTCAGCTCATGTTTTTGTTCATTTTCAACTCAACATAGCTGATCATTCCTGGACATTAGAACATTTCCAAAACAATTCCATAGCATTTCTAAGAACAAGACCTACAAGTCTCATAAGCTCATGCATATGTACACAACCATGTATATCACCAAGCATCATTCAACCCACATCATATCTTACGCAAAAGTCGACGTGGCGCCAGGTATGTGTGTGCAATGCAAGCGCTAGTCCTTCGTCAAGGCCGGCATACACCATTCATCGTCCTCACCAACATATAGTAGAAAAACGTCAGCAACGGATGTCACTGGTCTAGAAATAACTAATATCAAACTGGAACATGAGAGCAAACTCTCATGGAAAGCAAACAATCATATATCTTCCTCAAGAACTCTCATAAGGGCAACTACAAAGGAGCCGTTGAGCAGCTGACTCAACAGCATCCTCATCTATCTGGTACTGTGCCGCTCTCGGCACTTCTTTTTCAGTACTTCACGTAAAACTTTATCCTAAGCCCTCTCTGAACCTCCATATTACTCCTAGCCTTGAGCACGTAGGCCGAGTACTCTCAGGTAGTCGCCTTTAGTACCCTTTGAACCACAAGTCTAGACATGCGCTGTACTAAACAGTACCCATAAACCTCCACATTCTCCGGGTGTGAGGAACTCAAACGCGGAGTTGTCAGGATCCCTCGGGAATGGAACAGTCGGTTGGCACTAATCCAGAGCTCGCTTTGACTGTCACGGCATCCGTTCATGGTACGTGCAGTCGGTTTCATCCATCTCTCGTCTCACTGAAAACTCGATAAAACTATTTATAAGGTTGGGTCGGGATTTATTATAATAGGCCCGAAAGGCAACTTGAGGTGGATCTTATTTTCAAAAACAAGCTCGAGGGATCTCATCCTCGAGGGTTATTAATTCCGAAAACAATCAACCAGATGACACGTGTTAGGTGGGGTCCGATAAATCATCCACCTAACACGTCCTACGATCAATAAATCAAATCACCGATAGAGTAGAGCGATAAAACCTGAGAAGTGTGTCCTAACGGACCTGTCAGAAGCTCCAAGTGCAATCTCGTGCCTAGACGGCGAGCTCCTGCAATGAACCTACATGAACATAACTATTTACTAACACCCATACATATATGATGCACGCCTATCTAACTAATATATCCACATGCATACATGAATCTAATCAAACATGACAATCATCTCAACAATCACACTAAATCTCTAATTATCAAGCAAGTTAATAATTTTATGATTTCATATGTTACTTATTACCTAGCACTTTTAATTCTAATTTCAAAGCATACCTATTCTAATTAGGTGACAATGGTTTAATCAATTTAATCCATTTAACTTAATACTAGGCATGCGAAAACCTAATTCATGCAAATTCATAAATTAACTCGTTAACAAGCATTTAATTAACTATTCCATGGTTTACTAACAATTCCATTAGCAAGCATTTACATCACACAACACAAGCTACGCTAATCATTACTTGTTTATCATAATTCAAAATTAATTAAACTAAAATCTTGAAGTTAATAAAATTAATTCCAATATGCTACCATGACCACAACATGTATGTAATAATTCTAAAAAAGAAGGAAGAACCACCTCGCGATAAGCAGTGAAATCGTTGCCGACGGACGAAGGCGGTGAAGGCGAGCCGGCAGTTTTCCGGCAACAATGCCAGCGGTTTTCCGGCAGTTCCGGTAGTTTTCGGCGACTGCTCCGGTGGGGCAATTGAGGGTAGGGGTTAGCACCGTCTCGGCGAGCTTGACCCAATGGTGGTGACAACAAGGACAGCCGCGGCGGCGATGGCCACCGGCGACGAGGTCAAGTTCGGGTCGGTCGCTCCGATAGAACCCACGGCCAGCCTCGATGGCGGCGCTAAATAGGGGGAACTGTAAGGAAGGTCGAGGGAAGGGCTTCGATGTCACGGCGGCAGAATCGCGTTGGGAGCCGCCGTGAAATCGTGGCAATTTCCGGCGTCGATCGGCACGGCCGAGGCTGAGCGGCGCCGATCGGCGGCGGTGGCAAAAATCTCAAGGGCGGAGGCTAGGGTTTGGGGTGGTGAAGACGTCAGGTTTGGGGGAGGAAGATGACAAGTATAGGGCGGTAGCAAAGTTGTAAATAAGACTTAACTCACACCGGCTCGAGTCAAGAATGATAACTGACTTGGAGTAAATCCTAGAAAAATCTAAAAAATTGGGGAAAATCCCATAAAATCAAACAAAACAACACAACATCCAAATGACATGCGGTATAACTAATAACCCACCCGAATACCATCTAACGCATCCTAATGCGTTATTTGGCCTAAACTAATTCTACGGTCACAACATGAAAAAAATAAAATCATCAAGTGTATACTCTCATATCTACTGATAACTCAGTCTGCTGATGCGTATCTGACGCTATCATTGATACTTGGGTATACATGAACCCTCATAGCACGTGCACACGGTCGGCCTCGGCACCGCACACGTGTTCTGAAAGCTGAACTGACTCGAACCACGGTCAAACCGACTAGCTAACGACTATAAAACCCTGACTCGAGTCGCGGGTTTTACAATCATAGCCTCCACTCATGGTGCGTGCAGTCGGTTTCTCCATCTCTCATCTCATTGAAAATACGAAAACTACATATATATAGGTCTGGGTAGGGATTTATATGATAAGCCCGAAGGCAACTTGTGGTGGATCTTGTTTTCAAAATCATCCCCTCGAGGGTAATTAATCCGAAAAACTGTTCGGTTAAATAGCCTGAGTTAAGTGGGATCCAATAAAATGCCACTTAACCCGTCCTGTAAATAATAAAATAAACATACAATAGAAGAGAACGTAAAACAGAGACGAGTCCTAAACGGACATGGTAGAAGCTCCAAACGTGTCATCACGCCTAGGCGGCGAGCTCCTACTCCGTACCTACACATCAAAATTAAATACTAACGCCCGCTAACTAAATGATGCAACAAATTCATCAATCAACAGTCAAATAATCATAAGTATGAAAATAATTCTAACTAATCCTATTCATACTAATTTTACTGTGTTTTTACGTCATACTCGATTAGTATGATCATATTTACTTTATCTCATTAGATCACTTACTATTCATTCCCTGTTAATCACATCATGCACATCTTTACTTCATTCATAGTTTGGCATTCATCATGACAACTACTCAATTCTAACATGCTATACTAACAATCATCATCAATTTTCAATAATTAAATCGGAGGTAATTATACCTCACGTCGTCGGCAATCGGTGACGACTAGGGTTCCGTCGCGTGTCTCGGAGCTCAAATTCGGCGCTCTTCGTCGTCCGAAGTTTGATCAGGATCAACTAGATGAGCTCCATGAAAGATTCGGCGAATTCTAGCGAATCCGGTTTTCCGGCAAGTTTAGTGGTTTTTCGGTAGCTTTCAGCGATTTTCCGGCAGTAGTCATTGGCGGCATCTACAGGCTGGATAGCATGGGTATTGGGTGCCATTGGAACTGGCTCGGTGAGGCCGACTCATCTACGGCGTCGACGAGATCAGTGGAGGCGGTGGCTCGCTGAAAAATAACAGAAAAAGTGGCAGCGGCAATGGTTGAAGAAATCCGGCCGGTTTGGGCGGCGATGGGCTCCGATCTGGTCAGGGAAGCTCGCTAGAGGGTCAAGGGTGTCGAGGCTACCACTCGATGGTGGCGGCGACCCGGAAAATATATATATATATATATATATATATATATATATATATATATATATATATTCGACGCGGTGGGATCGAACGTTGGTATCCATGAATTTGTTTAAATTATTTACCCGCTACCCGGTTAATTATTAATTACCCGGTCAAGTGGAAAGTATTAGTTAACCGGTTAAGTATTTTTACCCGGTTAAGTAAACCATACCATTTAACCGTTTAAACTAGTAAAGTGAACCATACCATTTAAGAGGTTGAGTGAAAAGGTTAAGTGAACCGTGTTAATTACCCAATTACCCGGTTAAAGGAATTATGGTGAAAGGGTGCTTCCACAAACCCTAGCCGTCATTTATTCTTTATAAAAGGAGAAGGGGTCGTTGAACCTAGGAAATACCAATGGATGATGGGGTGTGAGAATTTAATGAAGGTTGAACCTAGAAATACAATGGATGATGGGTGTGAGAATTTAATGAAGGGGTCGTTGAACCTAGGAAATACCAATGGATGATGGGGTATGAGAATTTAATGGAGGGAATGGTTGAAGTGTATATATATGCAGGAGGAGGGAGTATTTCATCCCTCATCTCCGTCCCAGGCGACCTCCCCATTACTGTATTAGGGTTCACGGGTCACAGTCAGACGTAATCACAAATCAGGTACGTATAATAGATAGAACATCATACTTTCCTTGTTGGTAGCCTAGGTCGGCCTGAGCCCAGATTCGACTACCATGCACCGAGTGCAACCGGGGTCAATGAATTGACTCAGTCCGACACTGGGTCGTGTTATGTACGTGAATTTTGTAATGCATCGACATTGTTTTGGAGTAGTGATAGCCACCCCATAAAAAGGCTACGGCCGGGGTGAGTGAGGCACAGCGATTCCTCCATCGCACTGGAGTGCAGTGATAGCCGCCCCATAAAAAGGCTACGGCCGGGGTGTGTGAGGCACTGGCACTGGAGTGCAGTGATAGCCGCCCCATAAAAAGGCTACGGCCGGGGTGTGTGAGGCACTGGCACTAGAATTGGTAGTGAGAGCTTCCCCACAAACGGGGCATAGCAATCACCTGAGTGCAGTGATAGCCGCCCCACAAAAAGGCTACGGCCGGGGTGTGCAAGGCATTGGCACTGGAGTGCAGTGATAGCCTCCCCATAAAAAGGCTACGGCCGGGGTGTGCGAGGCACTGGCACTAGAATTGGTAGTGAGAGCTTCCCCACAAACGGGGCATAGCAATCACCCGAGTGCAGTGATAGCTACCCCACAAAAAGGCTACGGCCGGGGTGTGCGAGGCACTGGCACTGGAGACGGTAGTGGTAGCCTCCCCACAAAAAAGGCTACGGCCGGGGTGTGCGGATCACAGCGGATACCTCCTCCGCATTGTTTTGGAGTATAGCGGAATCGCTCCACCGCATATTAAAATAAACATAAGGAAATAGTGGAATGTACTTGTTTTGTTTTATCTATTATACTACTTAGTGTTGTAATCACTAACGCGGAATTGCCTCCGCAGGTATGCAGATACGAGATTAGGTGATTGACATCCAGAGTATGGAGCAAAATAAATATGAGGACTCCTTTTTTTATTTAATTGAGAAATAAGTGTGGCTGCTGGGAAACGGTCCAAGACTGTGGGATCTTTATATATGTTTTTGTTAAATAAAAAATGTTAGTCATATTTACTTAATTGTGAGTAACACCTGGCCAGCTAGGCCCACAATATCGTGAAAAATGGCGGGTCGTTACAGGTGGCATCAGAGCAAGGTTTCCCAAAAGCTCACATCTTATGACTCAAGTACCTTGTTGAAGAGTCCAATATTTATCTTTCTCCAATAGGGTATGTCATTAGGGAATTAGTGGACCTCCCTAATAAACCTAAGTAATCATTGAAAAAAAATTAATGAACCATAACGGAATAAATTTTAGATGGCAGGCACCCGAAGGAAGTCGAGCCAAGCTGCGCAGTCGGACACAAACCTTGAGAGTGTGTTAGGCCAAATTTTGACGGCCATACAGGGACTAGCGCAGGCTTCAGAAAATACCAGTTCTGTGGTTCAGAACATGGTGCAGAGGTTACCGGGATTGGTAATGGGGAATGGAGCTCCAAATTCGGCTGCGGGTCCTAGTAACGTCCCAAATGGGGATCAGGGGAGCGCCCAAGAGCGGGTAGGAATAGCTGACCCGGGCGAGCGAGGAGAACTTCCAAACCCGGTGCCACCGGTAGTCCGACAAGTGGTACTGCCAGATGGGGATGACAGTGATCGATACACTGTAGAGAAATTCCGGAAGAACGGAGCTGAGGTATTCATTGGAGGGACTGATCCAATGAAGGCGGAGAGCTGGTTGGACATTACTGAAAAAGCATTTAGAGCTCTCTCTGTGCCTCATCGCCATCAAGTGAGGTTGGCGACATGCATGCTTCAGGAGGAAGCATCCTATTGGTGGAAGTCCATGGAGAAGACTGTGTTCCATCAACGGGAGATTTCGTCCATTCCTTGGGCGGAATTTGTAACAGCTTTCAATGGACAATATTTTCCTGAGTCTGTTGTCCAGAAGAAAGCACTGGAATTTGCCACTCTAACTCAGAAGGATGATTCAGTCCGAGAGTATGCCCAAAATTTCTTGCAATTGGAGAGATTTGCATCTGGGAGTCTGGCAACTGCCCGGGCCAGAGCAGACAAATTTTTCTGGGGGTTAAAGCCAGAATTGAGGAGTAGGGTAGCTACGGCGCCAAGAGGCACTATAACCGAAGTGATTGAAGCAGCCACTACTCATGAGTTGGTGTACGACTATGTCCGTGCACAGAAACAGGGGAAGGCTACTATGCAACATAAGAATGCCAACCAGGGTAGTAGCAAAAACAGGTCTGAAGAACACCAGCAGCAGAACTATCAACGGAATGTCGATGGGAACCGCAAAAGGAAGTTTCAGGAGATTCCGTATCGACTATGTAAAAATTGCAACAAGATGCATTCAGGGTTATGCAGGGAGCCCCGTCGGTGCTACAATTGCGGAAGGACGGGACACTTGCAAAACGAGTGTCGTCAGCCCCTGAAGCAACAACAGGAGCAACCTGAAAAGGAGAAGACACCAGCTCCTAATCGCTACCCAGCACCTGCAAAACCAGTGGACAAAGGGAAGGCGAAACTTTTTGCAGTCGAAGTCGAGGACGCTGAGAACGAGGACCACACAGTTCGAGGTAAAATTCTGATTCAAAGTGTTAGTGTGGATGTTTTATTTGACTCGGGGTGTACGCATTCGTTCCTATCATCCCGATTAGTTAAGAGTTTAGGACTCCAAACGTCTACATTACCTAAGACTTATAGGGTCACCACCGCAACGGGAAAAGGGGAGGTCACAACGTTAGGAGTGACTAACCTATCCTTGGATATACAAGGGAAACCCTATGTGTGGAATTTCATTGTCTATGGGATAATAGGATTTGATGTACTGTTGGGAATGGACTGGTTGTCTGCACACCAGGCTTTTCTCGACTGTAAAGGGAGGAGAGTATTGACTAAACCTTGTAATTGTGAGATGGGGGTCATTTTCCAAGGGTCATGGAATGATCCATCCTCTTGTATTGTGTCGGTTAGTGAGGCAACTGAGTGGTTTGGTGAGGGTTGTAAAGTTTTTTCGGCAACTCTAGAGGAGCCTGAGTCCAAACCCAAAGAGTTGTCCATGATTCCGGTGGTAGCAGAATTTCCGGACGTATTTCCAGGTGAACTTCCAGGGTTACCTCCTAAGCGGGCAGTGGAGTTTGTCATTGACCTAGCACCGGGAGTATCACCAATTTCTAAAGCACCATACCGCATGGCTCCAGCGGAACTCAAGGAGTTAAAGAGTCAATTAGAAGAGCTGTTGCAGGCAGGCTTCATACGACCAAGTACTTCACCCTGGGGAGCCCCTGTTCTTTTTGTAAAGAAGAAGGATGGCTCACTTCGATTGTGTATTGACTATCGTCAGCTCAATCAAGTGACAGTCAAGAATCGGTACCCCTTACCGAGGATTGACGATTTATTTGATCAGTTGAAAACAGCCGGAATATTCTCAAAAATAGACTTGCGGTCCGGATATCATCAACTACGGGTGAAGGAATCTGACATACAGAAAACGGCTTTCCGAACTCGCTATGGACATTATGAGTTTCTGGTTATGCCTTTTGGTCTGACAAATGCACCAGCGGCCTTTATGTCACTTATGAACACGGTGTTCCACGAATACTTGGATAAGTTTATTATTGTGTTTGTGGACGACATTCTGGTCTATTCAAATAATGAGGAGGACCATGGGAAACACTTGTCCATTGCTCTTCAAGTTTTGAGAGAGAATCAACTGTTCGCCAAATTATCAAAGTGTGACTTCTGGCTGAAGGAGGTGAACTTCCTCGGACATGTTGTCTCAAAGGCGGGAGTTGCAGTGGATCCGTCAAAAGTGAAAGCAGTCATTGATTGGCCACAACCTAAGTCAGTCACTGATATCAGAAGCTTCCTCGGTTTGGCGGGTTACTATAGGAAATTCATTAAAGACTTTTCCTTAGTAGCATCGCCGATGACCAAACTTACAAGGAAGGGGGTCAGGTTTGAATGGAGTAGTAAGTGTGAGGAGAGTTTCCAGTCTCTAAAGAAGAGTTTAACAACTGCACCAGTCTTGACCCTGCCAAATGGTAATGAAGGATTCGTAGTCTTCAGTGATGCGTCTCGGTTGGGTTTAGGATGCGTCCTTATGCAAGATGGTAAGGTGGTGGCTTACGCATCTCGCCAATTGAAGATTCACGAGCAAAATTATGCGACCCATGACTTGGAACTGGCAGCAGTAGTTTTTGCCCTAAAGATTTGGAGGCACTACTTGTATGGGGCCCAGTTCGAAGTTTTCACCGACCATCAAAGTTTGAAGTATATCTTCACCCAAAATGACCTTAACCTTCGACAGAGACGGTGGATAGAATACTTGAAGGACTATGATTTCCAAATTTTATACCACCCGGGAAAAGCGAATGTTGTGGCCGACGCGTTGAGTCGGAAGGGCAAGATGGACAAGGGTCAACAACTAGCTAGACTTTGGGCTATGTCAGCTGAGGTGGTAGCTATTAACCCGGTGGAACGAATGACAGGAATACTGGCGAACCTGGTTATCTCCAATGAATTGGTGGACCGAGTTAAGCTAACACAAATGGAAGATGAGAAGCTGAATGAAATGTTGGACAAAACTCCCAACATTGTAGCAGATTCCAACAGTGTAATCAGATTTAGAGGGAGATTGTGTGTACCCAACAATGATGCATTAAAACGAGATATTCTGGAAGAAGCTCATCGTTCAAGGTTCTCAATACACCCTGGTGTTACAAAGATGTACCAGGACTTGAAACGAACCTACTGGTGGGTTGGAATGAAGAGGGATGTGGTGGATTTTGTTTCCAAGTGTCAGACGTGCCAATTGATCAAAGCCCAACATCAACTACCCGGTGGATTATTACAACCTTTAGAGATACCTACCTGGAAATGGGAGCGTGTCACATGTGATTTTATTACAAAACTCCCCAGGACTTTGAAGAGACATGACTCTATATGGGTAGTTGTGGACCGTTTGACTAAGGCAGCTCATTTTATCCCCACAAAATCAACAAGGACTGCGGAATACTTAGCAGAACTGTACATAAATAACATTGTCAGGCTGCATGGAATTCCGAAGGAGATAGTCTCTGACAGAGATCCCCTATTCACGTCACATTTTTGGGAAGTTTTCCAAAAAGCTATGGGGACCCAAATCAAGTTAAGTACAGCATATCACCCCCAAACTGATGGTCAAAGTGAGAGGACCAATCAAACCTTGGAGGATTTGTTGAGAGCTTGCATCCTCGACTGGGGAGGAGATTGGGAGAAACACTTAGCCTTGGCTGAATTCACCTATAATAACTCTTACCAAGCCAGTATAGGAATGGCACCGTTTGAAGCCTTATACGGTAGGCCTTGTCGATCTCCATCATGCTGGTTGGAATCTACAGAGATGGTTATAGTCGGGCCAGAGATGGTGAGAGAAGCAGCTGAAAAGGTGCAACTCATCCAGCAAAGGCTTAAGGCAGCTCAGGATCGGCAGAAAAGTTATGCTGATACTCGAAGGAAGGACTTAGAATTCCAAGTTGGGGAGTTCGTCTACCTTAAGACCTCACCTAAAAAGGGAGTGATCAGATTTAGAACATCAGGGAAGTTGAAGCCAAGATTCATAGGACCATTTCCAATTTTGGATCGAATCGGAAGTTGTGCATATAGATTAGCATTACCACCAAGCCTTGATGGTGTACACAATGTCTTTCATGTGTCAATGCTAAAGAAATATGTACGAGATGAGAATCACATTATCACAAATTTTGCAGATTTAGAGCTACAATCGGATTTAACCTACGAGGAAAAACCGATTCGAATCTTGGCAAGGGAAACAAAGACACTCCGTAGCAAGGAGATCCCTTTGGTAAAGGTATTATGGAGAAATCAGGGATCAGAAGAAGCTACATGGGAGACTGAACAAGAAATGGCCAAAAAATATCCTAACCTGTTTGTAGCATAAAATCTGTGTAATTGTTGTAACATGAACTTATACCGAAGATGGATGTCCTTGGGAATACTATCATATTTCAGGGACGAAATATTTCTAAGTTGGGGAGATTGTAAAGACCCGGAAATATATATATATATATATATATATATATATATATATTCGACGCGGTGGGATCGAACGTTGGTATCCATGAATTTGTTTAAATTATTTACCCGCTACCCGGTTAATTATTAATTACCCGGTCAAGTGGAAAGTATTAGTTAACCGGTTAAGTATTTTTACCCGGTTAAGTAAACCATACCATTTAACCGTTTAAACTAGTAAAGTGAACCATACCATTTAAGAGGTTGAGTGAAAAGGTTAAGTGAACCGTGTTAATTACCCAATTACCCGGTTAAAGGAATTATGGTGAAAGGGTGCTTCCACAAACCCTAGCCGTCATTTATTCTTTATAAAAGGAGAAGGGGTCGTTGAACCTAGGAAATACCAATGGATGATGGGGTGTGAGAATTTAATGAAGGGGTCGTTGAACCTAGGAAATACCAATGGATGATGGGGTATGAGAATTTAATGGAGGGAATGGTTGAAGTGTATATATATGCAGGAGGAGGGAGTATTTCATCCCTCATCTCCGTCCCAGGCGACCTCCCCATTACTGTATTAGGGTTCACGGGTCACAGTCAGACGTAATCACAAATCAGGTACGTATAATAGATAGAACATCATACTTTCCTTGTTGGTAGCCTAGGTCGGCCTGAGCCCAGATTCGACTACCATGCACCGAGTGCAACCGGGGTCAATGAATTGACTCAGTCCGACACTGGGTCGTGTTATGTACGTGAATTTTGTAATGCATCGACATTGTTTTGGAGTAGTGATAGCCACCCCATAAAAAGGCTACGGCCGGGGTGAGTGAGGCACAGCGATTCCTCCATCGCACTGGAGTGCAGTGATAGCCGCCCCATAAAAAGGCTACGGCCGGGGTGTGTGAGGCACTGGCACTGGAGTGCAGTGATAGCCGCCCCATAAAAAGGCTACGGCCGGGGTGTGTGAGGCACTGGCACTAGAATTGGTAGTGAGAGCTTCCCCACAAACGGGGCATAGCAATCACCTGAGTGCAGTGATAGCCGCCCCACAAAAAGGCTACGGCCGGGGTGTGCAAGGCATTGGCACTGGAGTGCAGTGATAGCCTCCCCATAAAAAGGCTACGGCCGGGGTGTGCGAGGCACTGGCACTAGAATTGGTAGTGAGAGCTTCCCCACAAACGGGGCATAGCAATCACCCGAGTGCAGTGATAGCTACCCCACAAAAAGGCTACGGCCGGGGTGTGCGAGGCACTGGCACTGGAGACGGTAGTGGTAGCCTCCCCACAAAAAAGGCTACGGCCGGGGTGTGCGGATCACAGCGGATACCTCCTCCGCATTGTTTTGGAGTATAGCGGAATCGCTCCACCGCATATTAAAATAAACATAAGGAAATAGTGGAATGTACTTGTCTTGTTTTATCTATTATACTACTTAGTGTTGTAATCACTAACGCGGAATTGCCTCCGCAGGTATGCAGATACGAGATTAGGTGATTGACATCCAGAGTATGGAGCAAAATAAATATGAGGACTCCTTTTTTTATTTAATTGAGAAATAAGTGTGGCTGCTGGGAAACGGTCCAAGACTGTGGGATCTTTATATATGTTTTTGTTAAATAAAAAATGTTAGTCATATTTACTTAATTGTGAGTAACACCTGGCCAGCTAGGCCCACAATATCGTGAAAAATGGCGGGTCGTTACAGGTGGATGGATGTGAGATCCCTCAACTTAGTCCCACATCTAATGCCTACTAGGAGAAGATCCTGTTTATAAGTGGGAATGGACTATAGATCTTTAACTTCCGGGGTGCCCATCTTAAAGAAAGGACTTAGCCCATTACGTTGCATTTTGGGCTGGGTCGTTACAAATGGAATCAGAGCCGACCTGGTTACGTGTTAGATGGTGGGCTGGATTAGAAACGTTGGCTAGGTTGCCGGTCATGAGCCAGAAAGGTCGTGGGCTGGGGCTAGCAACGGGCCAAGAATAGGCATTTCGGGGACGAAATTCCCTAAGGTGGGTGGATTGTGAGATCCCTCAACTTAGTCCCACATCTAATACCTACTGGGAGAAGATCCTATTTATAAGTGGGAATGGACTATGGATCTTTGGCTTCCGGGGTGCCACATTTTAAAGTAATGACTTAGTCATTCACGTTGCACTTTGGAGCTTGGGTCGGATTCACAGTTTTGAGGCTAGCCGTGCGTTATGAGCGATGAGGGTCAAGTATACTTAAGTATATAATGATAACATCAAATAGATGATGAGAAATGACTTATCAGAGTATATGACAGTATGCAGTAGTTTTTTTATGTATTTGATAGTAGAATTTTTGAGGTTGAATAACACATTAGGATACGTTATAGGGCAGTTTAGGTTGGTTATTAGTTATAAAATACGTCTTTGTGATGTTATGGTGTGTATTATATTTCATGTGTATTTTCCTACTTCTTTGGATTTATTTAAGGATTTCTTATTAGTTAATTATTATTTTTACTCGAGTCGAGTTGAGTCAAGTTTTATTCACGAAATAGCCATCGACCTTCTCCCAGACCTTTTCTCCTCCCCAAACCTGATTCCCATCGATGCCGCCCTGATTCACATCGTGGCGTGCGCCTCGCGACCTCCGCATGACCACTGAGCCCTGTGGTGCCATCATCATGCCGCCCAGAGCACCCCGAGCCGCCGCCAGGCCTCCATGATGCCAAATTCGTGCCATGCCCTAGCGCCACCCATCCCAACACCGTTCTGCCGTCGTCTGAGCCACTCCACCTCTGCGCATGCACCTGACACTGCCCCTTCAACCTCCTAATCATTTCCCCCACACCCAACCCTGCCGTTGTGGTCGGTTGAGGGCCAATCGGACAAGCCAACCGACCCTTGGCCCACTCGTCGCTACTAGTGGCGGTCATCACCGCCATCATAGACCTCACTATTACCACCATTGGGTCAAGCTCAGTGAGTTGGTGCTAAGCCATAGCCCCAATTGCCTCGCCAAAAATTCATCTAAAAGCCACCAAAAACTGCCGAAAAATCGGATTGGCTGAAATTCGACAGATCTTCACGCCGAATTCATCCAGTCGAACCCAATTGAAGTTCGGACATTGCCAAGAGCCAAATTCTAGTCTCGGGCCATGTGACAAAATCCTAGTCATCGTCGATTTTCGGCGACGCAAGGTATAATTAACTCTCATTTAATTACTTGAAGGTGATAATTATTAGCACATGTCTTAAGATAGGGCGTGTGTTTGTCAAAGCAGGCTCTAAAATTGGTGAGCATCTGTTCAATTCTTAAGAGATCCTAATAACTCTACCTTTGAGTTCCTCAAACCTAATGAAGTGTCGAGATTTATGGGTACTACTATATAGCGCATGTCTAGACTTGTAGTTTCAAAGGATAGTAAAGGCGCATGCTTAAAAGTACTTGACCTCTGTACTCAAGGTCAGGAGTAATACGGAGGATGTGGCAGGCTGAGAGGAGAGAGAATGATTTTTTCGCATAAGGGATAGTTTAAAGTGGCCAATAAATGAGAATGAGATGGAAAGGAGACGTTGTCGCATGAGGACGACGACTCCTAATTATTACCCTTATGAGAGTTCTATGAGGAAGAGTAATACTTGTCCATAGATTTTCCTTCTTTGTAGCAATCCAGTCTTTGCCATCTCTTTTCACATCCAATTTGTTCATTTACATTTAATAATAAACTTGTATGATCCATCTTCGAAAAAATATATCACATTATAAACATAATGTAAAAGCCATAATCTGAGTCAGGGTTTTATGCTTATGAACCGATCGGTTCAGACATCATGCATGACGTCGGTTAGTTCAGTTCGAGTATGTTTTGAAATATGTGTATCTGAGTCGATGCCGGTCGCGTGTACGAGCCATGAGGGTCATGTGTACCCAAATATATGATGATAATGTCATGAACACAAAAGAAAAAATAAGTTATTAGAATATATAAAAGTATGCCAGTTATTTTTTTATTTTTATATATAGTGGATCGTAAAATTAATTTTAGGTCGTTTACCGCGTTAGGACGCGTTACAGGGAATTTGGGTGGGTTATTAGTTATAAAGCATGTCGTTATGATGTTGTAGTGTTTGTTTTATTTTATGAAATTTTTTTCTATTTTATGGATTTTTTTAGGATTTATTTCGAGTTAGTTATTATTATTGACTCGGGACGGAGTCGAGTCGAGTCGAGTCAAGTCTTATTTACGATATTGCCATCGCTCAAACCCCCAACCCTTTTTCTCTTCCCCGTCCAAACCCTTGCCGCGCCGCCCCCTTTCGTCGCCGCCGACGTCGCCCTGCCGCCGATCGTCGCCACCAGGCCCCGCCGCGGCGTTGCCGTGATGCCCCGAGCGCCCCGGCCGTCGCCCGGCCTCCACGACGCCGCGCCTAGCGACGTGCTCGCGTCGTCGATTCCGCCGCCGGCGACCGTCGTCGCGGCCGTCCAGTCACCGCTTTGACATTGCCGACCCTCCCACGGCCTTCCCCGACAAGAGCGGAGCCCATCGCCGCCCAGGCCGGCCGGATTTAGTCACCCACCACCGACCGCCTCTATTTAGCCATTTTCCGGCGAGCCGCCACCTCCGCCGAGCACGTCGACGTCGTAGATGTGTCAGGCTCGCCGAGCCGATTCCAACGGTTCCAGCGGAGGGGTTTTGCTAGCAGCGCAGAGCGCGGCCGCGGAGGGCAGGTGGCGGCGGAGGCAACGGCGGCGCTGACGATTTTTTTGGAAAATAAGGTAATTTCGGACTGTCCGCGGACATTGTTCGGGCCCGACGGACAATTTGACGTCCAAAGTCGGTCGGACAAGTTTTGTCCGATGAAATTTCGGACAGACGCGGACAATAATTCGTCCGATGTCTGTCCGACCGATGCCCACCCCTATGGGGGATGGCGACGAGAGGGGAAGAGACCGATCCCTAACCACCAACTTAGGGTAAATTTTTGTAATGCCACGCCCTTCCCTCTTATTTTCTTTCGTTAAAAATGTGGTAACGTGCTTGTCTGATTCGCATAGAGTGGGTCGATTCCGATTCAAAGGAAAAATTAGATTGAATTAGTCGATTCATGGTTACTTTATATAACCTGTGATTTAATTTAAATTGGCTGATTTAAAATTATGTTATACATCAGTAGTCCAACAAATAGTTTTTTAAATTATAGTACGGTCAGCATTCGGGTTGTATTAAAGTGTTCTATTAATGACCGATAAGGCCTAATTATTTTTTTCAAAAACAGTTTAAAATTAAATAACATAAAACTCATCTCTCACTAGTATATTAGATTTTACCCTTATATATATAGAATATGGGACTAACTAACTAGAATAACTAATTAAGGGATCTTAGGATGTAGTTTGATTCCTAACTAAAATATCAATATACATTTTGGTTTGTCAACTCCTCCCGAAAATCGAACCAAATTAGTTCGAAACTTAATTGAATTGATAGTTCGGTTTTGGTATAATTTGGTTTTCATCTTTCACAAAATTATGCTTAGCCTTACCATAAACTTCGAGTCATGTTCAAGGCTCAGTTTAAGCTATGCTAGGCACCTTGGGATAGGTAATATGCTGATTCCTTATAAGTTTTACATGTTGATCTGCAGTACTATCTCAATTCTTCCTATTGTCCATCATTAGATGATTGTTCAAATAATTCTCCAACCAAAATATAGTATTCTAGGTGTATATTGATTCTTTAATCTTCACCAAAAATACTACCGTTTTTCACTTGCTCCAAATGATACCTTTATTGGATGAAATAGTTCACTACTGATTTAAAAGTGAAGACACCATTTTTAACCGCTCTACCAGAGAAGTCTATCAGCAATTCAACATCAACAGGGGCAAGATAGGGAAGTTTGTTTTCTTCAAGGAGATGGAAGTTGCACAGTATTGAGGGAATCATCTCGTGGAAGTCAGTATTGGGCCTATTATTGGTCCAGCCAAGTCTTCCTTGTTTTTCACTACCAATAGCCCAACAAACACTCCCCTGATTTGATCCATCAGCTACAGCATTTTTAAAAATCAAGGAAAATATTATAAATAGTCGGATGTCAAGTTTTTCTTATAAAAATAACAAAATTTTCAGATTTACATTACATATAATTATTTTTAAAACTTTCCTTTCAATTGGGACTAAAGCTAACTATTTTTTTAATTAATGACAAAAATACTCATAAAAGTCTCATTTATTAGAAAAAATGGTCATCGAAGAAAGTCATCAACATTAGTGTTTGAATTATATAGTATTTATTCTAGTTGTTCTTAAATCTTATTGATCTAAAAATTATTGTACATGCTCTATTTCAAACCCAATAGATTTTCAAAATCATTAACACAAATATTACATATCTAAAAAAATGAAGTATAAAAATAGGAATTCAATACAAAAATATCCAAATATTTTCAAATTTCAAATAGCACTAGTGGAAAATAGTGCATTAAAAATTCATCACCAAAATTTTCAATGATAAATTTACCATGATTTTGTTACTGACAAAAATATTTGTCACTCAATAATTACCAAATTAAAAGAATGCAAAAATTTATCACTATTTTGTTACAAAAAATTTGATGACTAAATTTTTGTTAGTAAATTTATAATCTTTTTTCTGTATCAAAAATAGACACTACAAAATTTGCTGGTAAAATTTTAGTGGCACTATTTTTAATAATTTATTACCAAAAATTTCAATAATAAATTAATTTAACACCTACTTGACACCGTTCTTCTTTCGATGTAAAAAATTATTGCCACAACTTTCTCACTCAAAATTTGGATAATAATATTTTATTGATTTGTCACCTTCACCTTGATAATAATATTTTATTGATCTGCAACCTTCACCGTTCTTTTAATGTCAAAATTCGGAATTTAAAACATAAAATAACGGATGTTGCCATCAATGGCGTCATCATTGGCGCGGCCATTAGTCGAAGTGTGTTCCTATGGCTAAGCGCCGTGTGTGGTCTACTGCAGGCAGCCCCGGCGGGGCAGTCAGCCTAGCCACTCCACACCCTACCACCCACTCACCCTACCATCGGCCCGGCCATGCGCTGCGCCCTTGCCACCACTGTGCCTCGTTGTCTGCCTGGTTGCGCATTGCCGCGCTGCCAATGTCATCGTGACCTACACCCATCTACTCGGTCGTCACCCCGTACCACCACTCGTGCCCACGCCCCCACACTGCAACTGCATCCTCACACTCGCTGTGCCCATGCGCCCTGCGGCTGCACCCCTGTGCCACTTGCCGGCCTTCACGTACCGTAGTCAGCTGCCTCGCTCCCCCCCCTCCACAACTGCTGTAGGCCCGCCCTCATGCACCACTTTGGGCCTCTGCGCACCGACCACCTCACACCCCATCGCCACCACCGCAGTCGGCCGCCTCACTCCCCCTTGCCACCACCGCCGTCGGCCAGCCTTTTGTGCACCAATCTCAGCCACCGATACCCCTGCGCCACCACAACCATTGGGTGCCATCGCACCACTACCGCCACAACCCTCGCACCACTGCCGCCATCAGCCACTGTGCCGCTGCCGCTAGCAGCCCTCGCCGCCACTACAGATAGCTATTGTTACAGCCCTGATTCATGGACGTTACCAGGAACTAGGGTTTAGGTGTTGTTCCTAAGTTTCCCGCGTCCATGAGGGGGTAGCAATGGCTATCTGAGTGGTGGAAACAACATACCGAGGCTAACCCGTGTTATAGTTGCAGGTAACGAACTAAGGTGCGCGGGGCTGCCAGGTGACTTAGCATTGCGGGATAGCATGGCGTTGAGTTACGGTAGTGGATTGCGGCACATAGGTCAGTATATGTGGTACCAAGCGTGTGGTCCGGTTCGAGTCAGGAAACCTCAAGATGATGCTGGTTCGTGAGTTGGTGCGCTAGCCGGGTGCTGATCAAGCATCAGGGCTAGGCGTACGAGTGATCGGTGTATGGTCGGAACATTAGGGTTGATGTGCAACCTGTGTAGTGAGCATGATCGATCAAGCTACCGAGAAAATGAGTGGTACCGAGTGTGCGCAAGCATGAGCAAGTGCAACTTGCCGAGCAGTAGCCAAGCGTGGCAAGCAGCGCACCAAGCAGCGTGGTCGTGCCAAGCAATTTGCTGAGTTGGGTGCCTCGTGACCTTGCTGTACTGGACCAAGTACCGATATTGGGGGCAGCACAGGCGAGTGCGTAGCGGCATGGCGCTGGTGCGTGGGCAAGTGGCGAGCGCGATGTGGGGTTGCTGATGCATGGGCGCTGTGCGGGATCGCTGGTGTGTCGATCCAAACATTGGCCTGCTGGTGCGTAGTGCGGTGCAGGTACTTCAGTGGTAGTGATGTCCAGTGATGGATGATTGCCAATGTTTGCAGCGATATAGATGCTGGGGAATGCAGCGGTAGAAAATTGCCAGTATTGTGGCCCGTAATTGTTGGACAAGGCGATGAGGTTGAACCAGTGATGAGGCGACGGCTGAGGTCGAACCATGGGCTAGACTTGAGTGCAGCGGTGCAACCAACGATCTGTTGGGAGTTTGTTACCAAAATTGGATCAGATCTGGGAGAAGATTATGATCGGGATGTTGCAACTAGCTTCTGGAGATAAACTAGAAGACCGTGTGATGAACCTGGATGTGGATTAGGGCTGGGTTTCTGGTGACGTGGTGGATCTTTGAAGAATCTTTTGGAGATAAGGATGCTGACTAAGATCAGGGTTATCTTGGAGCAAGAAATCGTGGATTATAAATACACAGTGTGAAGGCTGGGAGAGCAATCAGAAACTGAGGAAGAATTTGAAGCATAAGAGAGAATTCCGGAGGTGATTGGTGCAATGTGAAGTCTTGAGTGTAGAGACATCCGAGAGAGAACGAAACTTATGAAGGTGCTGCAGCCGGAATCCAAGTACTGGACTTTCATCAAAGTTTGCCGGAATCCAAGTACACATTGTGGGTTGCTGGTGTGTGGCAATCAGGGAGGGTTACTTGGGTTATAGTAATCTCGTGAGTTCCATTATATTTGGGGTGCATTGGGGTGAGGTTGTGGGGGCTGTCCACAAGCCCAGCAAGTACTTGAAGGAGAGAGTAGAGTGCTTGTAATCCTTATGTGTGATAATATAACGTTGGAAGGTGTTTTTCCCATAATCTGTTATTTTTCTTGTTGGCTGATGTTTTAGGCAGGGAACTTCTGTATTTAGGTAGCGGTCGAAGTTTACAAGGTAGCCCGTTGTGGTAACTGGTTGCTAAAATGAGCAAGGGTAGACGACACGACCCCAATACTCATATCGGTATTTGGGGCAATTGGGCAGTTGCCGCATGTGGTGCTATTTGGTTCTCGGAACAGCTTATCGGCAAGGCGTGGTGGTAACCAAGAACGCTGTATCAATGCTTGTGTGTGATCGAGCACTGGTGATTGAGTGAAGGGCTAATTGGAGTAGCGATATCAGGGACGGAGATTTACTGGGATCGATACTAGTAACCTCGGTGTTGTGGAGTTGACCAAACACAAGGGTGGTGTTTGTGTCATTGGCTTCCGGTATTGTTCTAACTAGCATACTTGTTGTTAGGCTGAGTGTTCTCAGAGTGGGAATATGCTGCACGAAACTAATTATGATCAAAAAATTTTAGGTCCTAAAATCAGCCCTGTGACAGCCACCACTGCCCTACCTCAAAATCTTTTTTATTACTTTTTTAAATTTATCATCTATTTGTCGTTGAAACATCAGCAACAAAATTGACCATTGTGGGAATATGATACTGATTTGTCACCAAAATTTAGTGGCAAATTGCCACCAAAATTTGCCACTTAATATTTTCGTGGCAATTTGACACCATTTTGCCACAAAGTTAATTTTTATGCAAGTACGGATTTTTTACCGAAATTAACCCACGCCAAAATTTTAGTGACAGAGGGGGGAGGTATCCACTAGTGTGGTCTATTATGTGTACTCATTATGAAAAAAAAAACATTATAAATCCAAAATTGTATGTAATTCTTTCTTTTCAACCAAAAAGTAAGCAATTATATTAATATATATATATAATATGAATATTTGTATTCATACATATAGCTTACATACTAAACTGCAATATAATTATTTTTATGATTTAAAGATGAATTACTATATTGAGACACACTTGGGGGCTAATTATAAATCTATGACAAAAAATAATATGAATAAGGTTTCAAATTGAGACATTGTAAAATAGGTGCACGGTAGATAATGTATAAAGTCCTCTATCACTTCCTCATTGATAGATGTTGGAATTTAACACATTTAAATTCCTATTCTAAATTAATATTAGAGCTATATTCAACAAACAATAACCACGTATCAAAATATTCACAAACCAAAAAATAATATGGATACCAAAATTTTACATGAAAAACTTCAAATCGGAGGGAATAACCATGGCGATGATGGCCTAAATCCACTATAATTATAATCTAAATACAATTAAAGAATTCTTTTGTGAGAACAAACAACTGCAATTAAAAATCTATCTCCATCCACCAATAAATTGGCACAAATTACAGAGCAAATAGAACAATAATAGATTTCACTGGTTTAAAACTTAACAGAGCAATGCTCAATGATCCAAAGATAATCCCAATCAAAACTTCGTCTTTCTTCAAACTAAATCTCCTGCTCTTATCTAGCCACCATAAGTGCACCTCTCAACTCTATGAATCTCATATCTATTCCCCAATAGGTTAAACGTTAAAGAAAAGCATGTCCTTGGGTAAAATGCCCCTCAAAAATGTTCAAAAATCGAGTTTGGACCCGCGCCACTAAGTGCTCAGGTGCTCTGAAACTCAACGCTCAAGCACCGAGACTTTGTCGACACCCGTGAACCCTGAAATTCAGTGCTTGAGCACTGGTTCTCTTTAGTGGGTGAGCACTGAGGCGCCCTGATTGTGGGCACTTAGGTAGCCACCCACTTTTTCCCGGCTTCTTCTTCTTCTTCTTCTTCTCTCTGTTCCTCTTGGTCACCATCAACACCGCCTTTTGTTGAGGTTTCCATCTGAAGCATGAGGAGAGGGAATTGAACAACTTTCATTCCTGACTCCATGTTGTACTCCTAGCCGACATGGAAAACTCCCGCCATACCCGCTCCAGTAATAAACATGTTTTCCTTTGTCACAACTTTGGTCATCATATATGAAATGTTCCTATCAATATGAATTTTGGTTAGTTCAAGAGATTTATTCTCCAACACATCTCTCATCTAGTGATACCTCACATCAATGTGTTTGATTCTTGAATAAAAACTTGCATTTTTTTCCAAATGAATTGCACTATAGCTATCATAGTGAACAATGCACCTTTCCTATTTAAAACCAATGTCATTCAAAAATCACTTCATCCATAATATTTCCTTGCAAGCTTTAGTAGTAGTAATAAACTCGGCCTTAGTTGTGGACAATGCAATGCACTTTTGCAGCCTAGATTGCCAAGACACGGCCCCACAAACAAAAGTAATAATAAACCCAGAGGTTGACCTCCTAGTATCCAAATCACCTGCCATTTCTGTATCTATATAATCAACTAGCAAAGGTTTCATCACTTCTAAAACATAAACACATGTTGGATATATCTCTCAAATACCTCATTAGTGCTTCTTGCCAGGATTTGCTAAATGTTTGCTAACCACACCAACTGATATGCTATGTTAGGCCTTATACAGACCATAACACACATCAAACTACCAACAACAGAAGTATAGTGAACATTCTTCATTTCCTCCATCTTTATCTCACTTAAGCAATCCTTCATCAGTTTAAAAAGGATTCCAACTAGAACTCCAAGTGGCCTTGAATCTTTCATGATAAATTTTTAAAGTACCTTCTTCATGTACTTTTCCTGTGACACCCAAAGTACCTTCTCCATGTACTTTTCCTGTGACACCTAATACTTCTTAACTCCTATCATGTCGAATAGACATTCCTAATTTTTGCTTGGCTGGTCCTAAATCCTTCATACCAAAGGATTTATTCAAGTTCTTCTTCAACCTCTCAATCTTGGCTTCATGATATCCTACAATCAACATGTCATCCACATAAAACTACAAGATAATAAAATCATTATCACCAAACCTCTTGATGAATACACAATGATCTAAACCAAACTTCATGTATCTATTTCTCTCCATAAAAAACTAAAATTTTATCCAAGTATTCAATCTTCAAGTCCATACTTGCAAATGGCTAAAACAATTCTAACAGAAGACATTTTAACTGCTTGAAAAAATTTCATCAAAATCAATGCTTTTCTTTTGCCCGAAGCCTTTCACCACTAACCTCGCTTTGTACCTTGGTTGTGTGTTGTTTTCTTTATACTTGATCTTGTAGACTCATTTATTCTTCAAAACTCTCCTTCGCTTGGGAAGATTCATCCGCTTATAAGTGTGGTTGTCATGGTGGAACTTCATCTTGTCCAGAATAGCTCTCCTTCAACTCTCCTTCTCCATACGAGCTTTAGCATCACTAAATTTTTCTGATTTTCCACATTTAGCGATCTTCACATACTCTAATCATTTGCCACATCATCATCACCATCATCATCCACATCATCATCACTAGGCGGAGGAATAGGTGTATCATCCAAGGCCTCTATTTTAACTGAAGTAGATGGTTTAGTTCTATCCTTAAAGCTTGGGATTTTCCTTGAAGTACTTATTTCCCAAAATCCTCAACTGATGATCCTCCCCAAAAACCACATCCATACTTCAAATAAGTTTTCTATTTTTAGGATCTCATAGTCTATACCCAAACTAATCATCACCATATCCCAGAAAAATGCACTTTACAACTCTAAAATCAAGCTTTGCCCTTGGCCATGTGTATAAAAATTTGTAACCAAATATTCTCAAATGAGAGTAATTCTCCTTTTTCCATTCCAAATTCTCTGTGGTATGTAACAATGTAATGCATGTGTCACTATTGATCAAATAATAAGTTGGACACAATGCCTCGTATCAGAAGCTCATAGGCAATTTGTTAAAAGATAATTTACTCCTAACTCTTTCAGTTATAGTCCTATCCATTCTCTCACCACTCCATTATGTTGGGGAGTGTGAGAAACCATCTTCTCATGCCTAATATTATATTTGCTACAATATTTATCAAAATCAATAGATCAACACTCAAAAATCTCCAATCTCCTTGTATTTGACCTAGCAAAAGATGTTCTATGTTGTTAGCCCACCAAAAATAGTCACAAGGGCTGGTTCCAATGTCTTTTATTGTAACGACCCAGACTAAGTATAATGTAATGGGCTAAGTCATTTTTTAAAATTGGTTAACCAAGTTAAAGATCTATAATCTATTCCCACTTATAAACAGGATCTTAGCCCAGTAAGTATTAAATATGTGACTAAGTTGAAGAATCTAACAATCCACCCACCTCAGGAAATTTCATCTCCAAAATTCCTACACTTAGCTTGTTGCTAGCCCCTTCTCATTCATGTGCCCCAATCAACAGTGCCACAAATCTATAGTGAAATATGGAGAGGAAATATTAACCTCCCCTCAAACTACACTTGTCCTAATTTTGTACTAACTGTAACACTTCTTCCCCTTAGTAATGACAAGAGAGTCTTTCACATGCTTCCACATTCTCTGTGCAAAGTGTGATGTATAGCCATCATTGTCAAGTACCCCTACAGACAAGAAGTTCATCCTCAAATCTAGAATGTGTCTCACCTTTTTAAGTCTCAAATTGTAACCATCATTTATTATCACACACACATCTTCTAGTCATATAATTTTAGAAGTATCATTGTTTCTCATCTTCTCCACACCTAAGTCAGAAGCCCCATAGGTAGTAAAGAATTTTTGGCTTGGAGTTGCATGAAAAGATACACCCGAGTCAATCACCCAACTGGCATAATAATTAGCCATCAAACACTCATTCCCACAATAAAATTTATCACTAATTCATCACGTACCAAATTGGCATCCTCATTATACTGACCCTTGTTGTCCTTCTCATTCAAATACTTTTTGAGTTTCCAGTAGTCCTTTTTTATGTGACATGTTTTGTCATAGTAGTAGCATGTTAAGTCCTTTCTATACTTGGATCTACCCCTACTCTTATCCTTTCTGTTTGTATTCTTGTTCCATTATCTGCCTCTCTTCCTCTGAAACCAATGTCTAAGATCCCAAAGTCGGACTAGAAGACTCTAAAGAGTTCCTCCTTAACTCTACTAATAAGAGAGATGTTATCACAAAGCCCATGTCTAATTTCATGACATAACTCAAACTCATAATAAAATTATCCGGCATTAAATAGAGAAGTATGGTTGTTTGTTCCTCTTCGTCAATCTTCACTCCAATTCCTAACAGGTCAATCACAAAAGCATTAAACTTATTAAGATGATCATGAATTGACACCTTATCCTTCATCTTCAGATTGTATAACTGTCGCATTAAATAAATCATGTTTACTGAAGACTTATCATCGTACACCCCATTTAGGCTATCCCACAAGTCTTTAGTAGTAGTATCTATAGTCTTCACACTAAAAAACGCCATGTCCTCCAAGTCTAGGATAATATCTACTTGAGCAATTCTATGCTTCTTAGTAAACTACACACCTGCCATCTCTGCTGATTTGTCCCACCTTCCTTTCAAGGCAATAGCACAATTATCTTTTACCAAAAATAGCACGAATCTTCACCTTACACACAACAAAACTTTTTCATTAAATTTGAGAATTTCAAACTTTGCATTTTGTGACATTTTATCGAATGCTAGATAGACAAAAAATAATCACAATTTGAAACTGACTAGAACTTGACTTTGATACCAATTGTTAGGATTTAACACACTTAAATTCATATTCTAAAACAATATTGGAGCAATGGTTAACAAACAATAACCACATGTCACAATAATCATAAACCAGAAAATGATATGGACACAAGAATTTTATGTGAAAAACCACACCCAAATCGGAACAAAAAACCACAGTGGTAGGGCTAAATCCATTATGATTATAATCCAAATACAATCATAGAGTTCCCTTGTGAGAATAAACTCCCACAATTACAAATCTATCTCCAACAATAAATTGACATAAATTATAGAACAAGAATAAATTTCACTGGTATAGAACTTGTAGGAGCAATGATTGGCAATCCAGAGAGAATCCCAATTGAAAATTTCACCTTTCTTCAAACCAATTTTCTCTTCTCTGGCCACCCAAAAGTGCTCTTCTCAAGTCTGAAAATCCCAAATATGTTCCCCAATAGGTTAACCATTAAAACAAAACGTGTCCTTGGGTAAAATTCCCTTTAAAAATTTCCAAAAACGGGTTCAACTTCGAACCTATGCTGCCTAGCACTTGGGCGCCCTCGATGATTGAGCACTGTGTAACACCTCATTTCGGTTCACCCGTGAACCAATTTGAAAATGTTACCGGCGACCGAACTGTTCACTAATCTACTAGATTCGGTTAAGCCAACCCGGATCTACCCTCAGTGTCTTAAGATGGTGATGTAAAATCCAACCATAGATGAGATTTTTGGGTTCTAACGTTGTCCTACATGCATGCTATGATATGCAAACAAGTAAACAAACAAACGGACAATTCAAAAGAAATATCTATTTTGAAAATGAAATGGATAGAGCTCTCCTAAAAGTGCAATAGAGGTCACTCTGTTAACAATAAACGGTATATATCTATAGCAATAAAAATTGAAAACACTGTCTTAACACAGCATGATTTCACATTCTAGTTATCTTTGCTCCGTAGCTCACCCTGTTCATGTTCCACTTTCCATTTGCATTCACATACAAAATATCTTTAGCAGTTTATAGAATATCATTCAAAGTCATTATTCACACAGTTCGATACATCACCAATTATAGTCGCGGTACATATTTACATGATTTCATTATTGCTCCTTCAGTAGTCCCAACAGTGCTCATTCCTCGTGATTCTCACTTACATATATAAATAAAAGACGTCAATAACGAGCATTACCAATCCAGAAATAACTAGTAATGAACTGACACATGAGAGCTGGTCTTCCTATTGAATAAAAACCTCATACACTTCGTCAAGAACTCTCATAAAGGCAATAATAGGAGCCATCAGCCTTGGGCGGCAGCGTCCCCTTCCCATATCATTCTCTTTCCTTGGTCATTTAAACTATCCCTTTTCGTGGGAAAATCATTCTCTTTCCTCTCAGCCCTCTACATCCTCTGTATTACTCTTGGCCCAGAGGTTAACTACTCTCACACATGCCCCTTTAGTACCCTTTAAAACCACAAGTCTAGACATGTGTTGCATAGCAATACCCGTAAACCTCCAGACTTCCGGGTTTGAGGAACTCAAAGGTGGAGTTATCAAGATCCCTCGGGAATGGAACGAACGCTCACCAATTCCAAAACCCGCTTTGACAAACACACGCCCTATCTCAAGACATGGCCATCAATTTCCCTCATCTCACATCTCACTGAAAATGTGAAAAACTATGTATAGATAGGATAGGGTAGGGATTTCAATATAATAGGCCTGACGGCATTGTGAGCTAGATATGAGTTTTGAAAACAAACTCGAGGGATCTCATCCTCGAGGGTTATTAATCCGGAAATACGATCAGCTAAATGGCCCGTATGGAGTGGAATACAATAAATTCACCACTTGACATGTCTGCTTACCTGTTAAAACAAATCACAATAGAATGAGACAATAAATTAGGATCGAGTCCTAAACGGACCTTGTAGAAGCTCCAATTGTGTCCATATGCCTATGTGGCGAGCTCCTACTCAATACCTACACATTAAACTAAAAGCTAAAACCCACTAACTGAATGATGCACGAAATATCTTATAGCATACATACACCACATCATACATCAATCACTCATAAGTTTTCCTATGCTACATTGCATTAGATTACGATAATTACTTAGTGTACCTAATTAATTCCTTAGCATTCGTTTTAGACACTTCAATCAGGCAATTCATATTTTATTTTTATTTATAATAAAAATATCTAACATATTAATTCATCAATCCTAGCATGTTGTGCTAATAATTATCACCTCTAAGTAATAAAATCAAAGTTAATCATACCTTGCGTCATCGACAATAGATGACGGCTAGGGTTTCATCGCATGTCTTGGAGCTTGAATTCGGCGCTTAGCGGCGTCTGAAGTTCAATCAGCTTCGATTGGATGAGTTCAGCGAAAGATCCAGCAAATTCCAGCGAATCCGATTTTTTGGCAATTTATGGCGGTTTTCCAGCAACATTCTGGCTACTATTGCCAGCGGCGGCTACCAACGGGATGGTGGTGGTATGGGGTACCGTTGGTACCAGCTCGGCGAGCCCAATGCGTCTACAACGTCAAATTGGTTGGCGGAGTCGCTAGCTTGCCAGTAAAGTGCAAAACAAGGCTGTCAGTGGTGGGGTGTGGAGGTCAGGCCGATGTGGGCGGCAACAGGGCTCCACTCCCTTCAGGGAAGGTCGTGGGAGGGTCAGAGACGTCGAGGCGGAAACTGGATGGTGGCGGCGATGGTTGCCAGCGGTGGGATTGGTGACGGGAACGCAACTCTAGGGCCCAGCTCCCTCACGTCATGGAGGTTGGGCGGTGGCCGGGGGCGCTTGGGGCGGCAAGGCAAAGGCACGATGGGGCTCGGCGGGGTCGATCTGCAGCTGGGGTGGCGTTGGCAACAGCATCAGCGACGATCAGAGGGGGGCAACGTCGAGGGTTTGGGGGAAGAAGATAAGTGTCGGGGGAAAAGAAATAGGTTGGTGGCGATATCATAAATAAAACTTGATTGAAATCTGACCCAAGTTAAAAATAATAACTAACTCGTAATAAATCCTTAAAAATTCAAAAATCCCATAAAATATATTACACACTATAACACCACAATGACATGTTCTATAACTAATAGCTCACCCAAACTATCATATAACGCATTCTAATGCGTTATTCAACCTAAAAATAATTTTATAATCAAATACATAAAAAAATATACTAAATACTTTCATTTTCTCTGATAACTCATTCCTCACTATTTTCCCAACGTTATTATCATATACTTAAGTACACTTAACCCTCATCACTTAGAACTGACTCGACTAGGTACACAATTCATGAAACTGACTCGATTCGAACCAACAATTAAATCGATTGGTTCGCTAATATAAAACTCTAACTCGAGTCACAGGTTTTACACACCGGGACTTTGACACCAAAGTAATCCGACGCCTGGGCACCCAGAAATCCGGTGCTCGGCCACCAGTTCTCCTAAGTGGGTGGGCACATGGGCCCACTTTTTCCCATTTCTTCTTCTTCTTCTCTCGGTTCCTCTTGTTCACAATCAACGTGCCTTTTGTTAAGTTTTTCATAAGGAGCACGAGGGAGGGAACCCAACAATAGATAAGACAACTTTCATGGTTTGAATCGAAGTAATGAATTTATAATTTTTTTGTTGTATATTACGACCACTATATGCACATAGAGGCATGGCTTAGACAAGAAAAAGAAAAAAACTAAAAAAGTAAAAAAGTAGGTGTTTTTTGGTTAATTGATAAAGTCGGTTTGATCATTTTGACCGACAGCTTAACGAACTGAACTAAGTTGATTGGCTTTCTGATGCAAGCGAATTACAACTAAACCGGAACACCAAAGTCCAAACTAAACTTTGGAAACGAAGTCTGGTTCGATTGGTTCAGCCAAATTGAATCGTTCTAAACCCTAAGTGTACTTAGACTAATACTACGTGATGAGCATGTACGGCTAGCAATAACATTCCACCAGTAAGGTATTATATATTGAGTTGATTGTAGGATTTTTAGATGTTTAGATCTAGGTCGAACATTAATTAGGATGCGCCTAGCGTTTTGTCCAATAGGCTACAATAGATGCGTCCAATTCTCAGGACACTTACTTTGATCTGCACTTCAACCTTAACCCGTATCCGCGAGTTAAATTAGACAACTAAATTCACATCTGTTGTGAGCCCATTACCATATCGAGTTTATTTATACCTTGATTTATAGTATTTCCATCAAAAAGATTGTTATTGAGTTGCCAAGCTAAGATCTGATGAAGCACGGTAATGCAAATCTAGCTCGTTGGTGCGGTAAAGTAATCAAAATGAAGTTAGTTGATCAAACTAAACTAAACATGGCAGCTTTAGTCCTTTTCCTATGATGGGCTCCATCCTTCTATGTTACACATCAAGAGTAGCAGCAAAAGGCTGTCTTTTTTTCTATGTAATATATACGCTGCTTTGTTTGGTTAACACCCTTTCTTGGCATCTGTAGGCCCCGGCCATTTGCAGCAGCTACGTAAGGATTTGCGATGCTTGTGAGTAAAGGTGAGAAAAAGGTTGTGGTTGAGGAGAGAGCAGAGTGGTCTGTGGTTTGCAGGTTTCCCAAAGGTGGTGGTGGTGATGGAGAAGAAGGTGGTCTTGGTGTGTGTACTTGTGGGTTTTCTTGGGTTTCTGGCTGCTGCTCTGGGTTTTGCTGCAGAGGCGAAAAGGATCAAGGTGCGTGATTGGGTGGTCTCCACTCTGGCTTTTGAAAGCTGTTGCCTTTGCTTCTTTGTTTGCTCTTTTTAGATTGCTTGGCGTGGTGGAGTGATTGTCCTTGAGGTCTTTGGATGTTTAGTCTTAGCATTGTTCATGTGTGGAAATTTCTGTATTGTTCTTTTGGATGTCCTCTCTAGGCTGCTAGCATCAAAATGACTTTTCTGTTTTTTGATAGTTTTCAAGAGTAACAAATCATTGTGTTTTTAACTTTTTTATTCAAGCGGGCATTTGTATTGAACTATTGATGGTTGAGAATCTAGGAGTTGAGTTCTTTCTTATTGTGTGTGCGGTTGTGTTAGATGATAGTTTTTAATATATGCTTTGCTTGTACAACTTCTGAACCTTTATGGATAAGAAGGTTGTGTCTGGTGTAGCATTGCCAGCGCTTGATTGTATAACATGTTAAGGGGCACTGTGTTCTTTCATTGATTATTTGGATTTTTTTTTTTGATGGTATATGGAGCAAATTGCTGCAATGTGTGACCGTCTTTTATGTCAAAATGTCCTCTCTTCATTTGGTAATTTCTTTTGATGTAAGTGTATAAGATGATAATTTCTTATGTATGCTTAATCTGCACAATTTCTGAATATTTATGGATGTGTGAGTAGTTGTTTCCTATGTAGCTTTGCTAAGATCTGATTGTTTGATGTGTTTAGGGCCATTTAATTTCTTTCACTAATTCAAATGTCCAGTCTACTTGTTATAAAATTTCTCGCCTAAACCTTCTGTTCCTACCATTTTCTCCAAATATGCTGCGTTAGATTGCTTAGCAAACACTAGGTGCAGTAAGAAAGAGTAGGCAAAAACCTTTGTTCTGGATTGCATATTTATCATTTTCTACTTTCAGGTGGCTTATTTTTACATTGTCTGTGTGAGAAATCTGTGAAAGTTTCTAGTGTAGGAATTTGGATGCTGGAATTATTTAAGTATAGCTGAATGCAAGTTGAGGTACTGGCTATAATAGGAAGTGTATTTTAAATTTGTGCAGACTCCCTGAAAACAGTTGGTTGCAATACAAATTAAATGAAAGCAGTCCGTTATTAATATGTTTCTGTGTATGATATAAGCATAAGTTTTCAGTTTTGACATCAATGAAATTATATTTGCGGTCATTTTGCTTATAGAACTGCAATAGGAAAATGATAACATATACTTACATTTTCCTTCTAGCCCTATCTATTATTTTGCTTTTGATTGTGGGTTGGAGTGCATATTTGTTCCAGTCATAGATGAAGAAATCGGCCGATTCCACTCGGAATCGACCGATTTAACTTAGATCGGAAGCAATCCAATCCGAAACGGTCGTCGAATCGGGTTTTTAATAAAACGGTCGATGAATTGGCCGATTCACCCCAATTCCGACCGATTCATGGCCAATTAAGAGTCGGGGTAAATCAGGAAGAATCAGTGTTATGGGTAAATGACAAAAATACCCTAGGTATGATATTTAATAAATTTTTTACGCATGGGTAAAAGTGGAATCAAAAGTTTAAAAACCTAAAATAAATTACTTGCCCTCCCTCCGCCCGTCCGCCTTTGCCGATGCCTCCCTCCGCCCGATCTGCCATCCCTCCGCCCATCTGCCACTAAGCTTGCCCCTCCCTTCGCCGCCGTAGCCAATCCGTGTGCCGTCCCTTGCCTCCGCTCGCCCTTGCATTCGCCCTCCCTCTGGCCGTCTACCGTTGCTCCTTCCCGCAGATCCCGTGTTTCGCCCCTTAATGCAGTGGCGAGGGCTGCGACGGGGCGACAGGGTGACAGGGCAGTGAGGGCAGCGACGGGGTGGGGCGGGGGTGATGGGGGCGGGAACGGAGCGGGGCCGGTGGGGGGGAGGCGGGGTCGGCAAGGCAGATGGGCGGCGTCTAGGAGATAGAAGGGGGGAAAGAAAATGTAGGTGGCATTCTCGTAATTAAAAGTTGACTTGACTTTGACTCGAGTCAAAAATAATAACTAACTCTAAATAATCCAAACAAAAATCCAAAAAATATCATAAAATATAATACATATCTTGACATCAGAATGACATGTTTTGTAACTAATAACCTATTAATTTTGATTAAGTTAAAATTTTTACATAGGACCAATTTGGACTGATTCAACTGAATTGATTCCTAGCCGATTTAGACCGATTCGATCCGAATTCAGTGACTCCCTCAAAAATCAATTCCAATTCTGATTCCGATTTTCGCAACCATGATTCCAGTATATTAATACCAGTATAGATATGAGACATATTTTATACGTATCCCGTTTTCTGTATTGGTGATTAATATGTTTTCTCCTTATTTGTGCAAAACTGCTATGCGTTATGGATGGTTTGTGCCTACTAGACTAATTTAGCATCTATATTTTACCTTATGCATGTTGTAAATTGCAATAGTCATACCATTTAAATTTAGATTTTACTCAGGTTTCTGGTGTTCAGTTAACCAGTTCCGGCAGCTGTTACTACCCAAGAACACCTGCATTAGCCTTGGGGTTTACTGCTGCACTGGCACTTCTAATGGCTCAGATCATTATAAACACTGCAGCTGGGTGTATTTGCTGCAGTAGACACTCACTTACTTCAAGTACAAATTGGACCGTTGCCTTGGTCTCCTTTGTTGTCTCTTGGTAACTTTTCACAAACTACAGTTAAAACATAATCTGCGGAATTTATGTGTTTATACTTCTCTTGCAACTAGTTTCCTTGAGACTTAGAAGCTGTTTCAACTGCCCATCTGTTTTCTTTCATCACGTGTACCACAGGGTTACATTTATCATTGCATTTCTGCTGTTGCTCACCGGTGCTGCCCTTAACGACCAGCGTGGCCAAGAACAAAGGTATTGGGGTAATTACTGTTTTGTGGTGAAGGCCGGAGTATTTTCTGGGGGAGCGGTGTTGTCGATGTCCTGTGTCTGTCTCGGCATCGGCTATTATTTGACTTTGTCCAAAAATAAGAACTCCGAGCCATGGCATGGTGGAGTCCGGCCACCACCCAGCAACAGCGACGGTATTTCCTTGGGACAACCACAAATTCCACCGCAAAATGCACAACAACAGCAACCTGTCTTTGTGCCGGAAGACACATATAGACGACAACAATTCCCTTGAGTTTTGGGCACAACTGCTGAGAATATCTTCTTCTCCAAAGTACTCGATCTTCTGTCTCTAGATGATGTTGTATAAAAGAAATCTAGCTTCTATTTGTGACTCAAAAGTAAAAATTTCCACTAGCAGTGGTTTACAGGTCTTGTCTAGTGGTGTTTTGTATGACTTGCCGGATAAAATGGGCCTTCAAATTATTTTGTTGCAACCCATTTCACGTCGTATTTAAATTCACACGGTATGTTTGATCTAAGAAGAGCCTGATTTATATTGAAGGGTTGTTTCTATTCAAAGATGATTATAATGTAAGATAGGTGAAATACAATGTAGTATTATAAGGTTGCCAACTACTTGCAGAACGATTCTCTTGATTGTCAATCTTTGGGATTGTAAAACAGGGCCTCTGCTACTTACTCAATTCACTCAATTGCAAACGTATGTAGAGCAACTTTGGAAAATCCTTTTATTTTATATGGACGTGATAATAGAATTACTTACTAGAAGATTAAATGTGAGAAATGTGTATGACGTTTTGGGTTTCAAAACCGAGCAAAAGCCTATTGGCCAAGAGAAGAATATCAACTTGACGTAGATAAATTGAAACTATGCCGAAAACAAGAAATAAATAATGCTCGCGCAGCCTCTACTTATGCTTTCTCATCATCTCCATCCATGCTTTTTCTTGGCCTACCTCGTCCCTTTATAATGCAGTGGTGAAATTGAGCTCATTCAGTAGGTAAAACATTTGCAAAAAGTTGGAAAGTTAAAAAGATGATTAGTCATTTTTTTGCATACAACAAAAGTACTGAGAAGATTGCATAAATACTCGGTGATTTACGAGGTTTTCTGCCTCCGTTGAACATGATCCTAACCCAACACATTGCATCTCTCTTACGACACAGCCACAGCACGGTTGCACCACAAGTTGATTGTCAAAATTTTGCATTATCTGGATTAGCATTATGCCATCCTTTTGTGCATGGAGCTATGGACATAAACTCGTCAAACTCCTTCACGTGTATATCACAACATTTCCACTGCAACACAAAGGACGAGTACAAGTCAGAGCATTTCAATTACAATAATTGCCTTCAGACCTACAAAATAGGGAAAAAGGAAGACTTACCCCTCTCATTCTATCATGAAAGACAGCAGGACCTGGGTGGTACACACAGGCAGTCTCGTGATTTTCAATCTCTTTGAAGATTTTCCCACATCCTTGATTCCTACAAGTTTGGGGCTCATTCAAGCCTATTATTTTTTTAGCAGGAGTTGTAGATTTCTTTGTTGTACTAGCATCGCTATGTGTCTTCAAAGGTCTAGGTTGTGAACCTAATAAGAAAAATGCATCTCAAAATGTGAGCCCAACTGCACTAGCACCAATATAATCCAATGAACTCATTGTGAAACGCGGCTTTTTAGAAGACAAGTTAGTGAGAAACCAGCCAATTTTTTATGACTCATTCAAGAAGTTTATCAAATTCTAGCAGGGCAAAAGGCGCCACTTTAAAGATAGATTTACAAAGCCCTATCAGCATCATTAGCAAGATAGAATTTCAACATAATATGACTAAAAGATAAGCACATGCTATCCATACCATGATCTGAGCAAAAGAACCCTTGCATGCATCTTGAACATTGTACCTTGGATGAGTCAGCTGGCTTACTTGCAGCAATGGGAGTCGGAGTCAATCTATTTGCAGTTGGGACCGCCTTGATTACTGGTTTTTCTGTAGTGTGTTTACCAGTCTTGCATCTGCACAAAATGCAAAGAATATGATACATTGATTTCTTGTGAACACCACCTAAATGATGCAACATCTATTTATGGTAATCTTTGGCTAATTTTATCTAAGATTTGATGATAGGAAGCAAAGCAATCCACAGAGATCAATTTGGCCAACAATTTTTTCAATGGGAAAAAAGGACATCCAAGAATGTTGACTATCTTCTAACAAATAATCGCATATTATGTTATTAACACCTTAGCTAGTTGATTCAATTAAAACTCATACCCAGGAAGTGCTAAAAACAAGCTAAAATCGTGACTCCTTTGCTTGCAACAGCTCCATTCTTTTGTTCCATCATGAAATATAGGCTGCGAAGTCATAAACATGATGTGCTAGCGTGAAAAAACAGATCAGTAGATGAAGCTAAATATGAAGTTTGACCTGAACTTACCCCCTAAAAGTTTGCAAGTATCCAACGAGTCCAGGACATGAAACATAAAAATTAAAAAAATCACAATCAAACTGTGAGCAAATAAGACAACTGTAACCGGATTAAAGAAAAAAAATAATCATGTGTACATCATGCAAATAAATGAGAATAATGAAGCACTAGATTTGAAAGATATTGGATAAAACTCATAAATTGATAATAATAATACTACAGGGCACCAAACTAAATAACAATATGTCACCTACTGACTATCAATTTAGAGTTATAAAAGCATAATTCTTACAGAAAAATGGTATCTGCAGGCATCATCAGCATTGTCTTCCTCGGTGAACATGGCCTCACACCCAATGCGTTGGCAGCGAACCTTCAACCCCTGATCCATTATAATCCCTGCCATAAAATGAAGGTCGTTAGCTTATGCTACAATATGAAAAAAGATAATAAATTTAAATCCACAATCTATCCCTATCTTTGAACCGAAATGGTCAATTAAAAAATTCATACTCCAAGAGATCCAAACAAACAGTTGCAAAGAAACGAAAAACAAAATTCATTAATTTGCACTTAGGAATGGTCCGTTTCAGTTTGGTTGGCATGAAAGATATATTTATTGATTTGAACATTTTCTACATATTCTAATAGATTATATAGAAAAATTAGTACATGGGTGATCCACTTTAATCATGATTATTTTGTGCTCACACTTGGATATAGTCATACTTAAGTCAATATTAATTTGTATATGAAAAACATTAGATATAATTACTTTTAGTAAGGTTGACCATTTTAGAATTTTCATAGATTTTACATTACTTTCATGTCAAACGGACCTTAAATTACTGCATCATGATCTAAATTCTATCAATTGTGACGCTTTGACTTATATAGTTCGCAACTAGGAATAACAGAGCTTTTACCACATCAAACAAAAAAGAAAACAAACAAACAAACAAAAAAACACACAATAACGAAAACTTTGGCCAGCCACACCCATGAGAAAACAAGGAAAGAGGGATCACATTAAAAGCGCAGAACAGCAGGATAAAAGAGACACCTTTATCTGATAATGGAACAAAAGAAAAGGCAAAGAGATTTCTTCCACAGACCTCAATTGAACTGCTTCGTTTGCTTCGGAGATATCGAAGTTGCAGTTCGAGAGTGGGAGGGAGTAGTAGGGGGAGACGATCTGATCGGTTACCGCGGCGGCGTAGGTTGACAAGGCAGCACCGACGAGGAGGTCGGCGAACGTCGTACTTGAAGGAGGAAGCACGCTAAAGTAAACTCTTTCGACGTTAAAATTTTTATATTATTTTTTTTCTTATCATTCTATAATCCTACTTTTTAATATTTTCTAATATTATTACTTATACAAAATTTATACTTATCCTAGTGAATAAAAGACAAGAAGAAGGGTTGGTAAGGATTTTAAGAGTTTGAAACAGAAAAATAACAATTAAATAGGTGAAGATTTAATGACCACAATTAAAAATTGTACGGGAAAATTTTTAAAAATAATAGGTTAACACAAAAAAAGAGGAGGGGGTAAATTAAAAAAAAAAAAAAGGTCACGGGCATAAAAGAGGAGTGAAGATCGTAGCTAGACAGATAGGAAAGCCTAAGCTGCCTTCCCCGTCGTGCATGCCTATGGCGTCTCCTCCCATAAAGCTGATTGTTGCTCCCTGCCACATTGCGTCTTGCGACGGTCGCCCTACCTCAAAAGATTACCATTGCTGCTATGAGACAAGGGTCACCACCAGAGATCAGGCCCCTGCCTACACACGTAAATTGTTGATAAAACTCCAAAATTGCATTTTCCTTTAACCCAATCTTTTTTTCTCCCTCTCATTCAGTAAAGACAAGAAAATTTTAGGGTATTGTGTTGCCGTCTAGCCAACAAAACTTTGATGCTGTCGATTTGCTGTTTGCTGCCCAGCCTTGGCCCACAAGCTGCCCCTTGCCGGAGTTGTTTGAAGTTCGGTTGCTGCCCCAGATCACTTCGCCAACTTTCGAAGCCACCAAGGAGTCTAACGCCGTTGTTGCTTGGAAGGAAGAAAGCTTGCACCTGTTAGAGCTCGTCGTGGAGCCCTACCTCGCTGAGGAGGTCTATTATCCACTAAGGAAAGGCATTGTTGCCGTATCCTGCTGCTACCAAAGTCGTCGCTAACGCCTGAAGGTCACAACCTTATTTCATCAGATATACCTGAAAGGGAAGTTTTCTCTTTTGCAGGTAAAAACAGAGCAGAAGAAGTGCCATTGCCGAAGCACTTCCACGGATCCCATCAAGTTGCTGCTCCGCCGAGACGCTGCCGGAGATGAACCGTGGAGCCTTGTCCAGCCATAAGGGGGAGCCCGCCATCTTCCTGCCTTTTGCTGCTCTACTATCTTGCTAAGAAGTGTTGCTGTTCTGAAGCCCATCAGCCCATCAATAGGGGTGGGCATCGGTCGGACAGACATCAGACGAATTATTATCTGCGTCTGTCCGAAATTTTGTCGGACAAATTTGTCCGACCAACTTCGGACATCGAATTGTCCGTTGGGCCCAAGCAGTGTCTGCAGACAGACCAAACCCTCCGCCGCCGCCGCTACGCCCAGGGTTGGCAATGTCAGTGACTGGACGGCCGCGGCTACAGTTGCCGGCGGTAAAATTGACGACGCGAGCAGAGGGTATCAGCGGCAAAATCGACGACGAGCGGCAATTCTAGCGTCGTGGAGGCTGGGCGACGGCGGGGGCGCTTGGGGCATCACGGCAACGCCGCGGCGGGGCCTGGCGGTGACGATCGGCGACTGGGCGACTCGACGGCAGCGGCGGCAGATTCAACGACAAGCAGAGATTCCGGCTTCGTGGAGGCCGGGCGACGGCGGGGGCGGCAACGCCACGACAGGGCCTGGCGGCGACGATCGGTGGCCGGGCGATGCGGCGGCAGCGATCACGCAAGGGGGCGGCGCGGTTTGGACGAGGAAGAGAATGGGTCGGAGGTTTGATTGATGGCAATATCATAAATAAGACTTGACTCGCCAATGTCTCGAGTCAATAATAATAACTAACTCGGAATAAATCCTACAAAAAATCCATAAAATCAGAAAAAAATTCCATAAAATAAAATAAACACTACAACATCATAATGACATTCTATAACTAATAACCCAGCCAAATTCCCCATAACGCGTCCTAACGCAGTAAATGGCCTAAACTAATTCCACGATCAACTATATATAAAATAAAAAAATAATTGGCATACTCTCATATATTTTGATAACTCATTCTTTTTTGTTATATTCATGATATTATCATTACATACTTGGGTACGTATGACCCTCATGGCTCGTACACCCGACCAGCGTCGACTCAGTACACATATTCTAAAACATACTCGACGTGAACCGACGATTGAACTGATCGGTTCATAAGCATAAAACCCTGACTCAAATCACTGGTTTTACATTATGTTTATAATGTGATATATTTTTTTCGAAGATGGATCATATAAGTTTGTTATTAAATATCGAACACTCGGTCGGTCGTTCGGTCGGACAAAAAATGTCCATATTAATTTGTTTTAATTCGGTCGAATTCGGTCGATCAAATTCGGTCGGACATACTTGACATGAGACATCAGACAGACGGATAAATTGGGACGTCCACGCCCAACCCTACCCATCAATATCCCAAGGAATTTGTTGCAGCCACCCATTGCAAGGAGCCTACGCAAGGAGTAAATGAAAGAACAAAGCCCCATCTCACTGTCGTGATGTTGAAACCGTGGGAGAGGGGTTACTGAAACTTGCACGAGACAAGAGCTGCAGAGAAAGGAGTAGTGCTGTCGCCATAACAACGGAGCTTGCCACTGCCGAGGAGTCATTGCCGACTGTCTTGTTGTTCAGCCAAGGAAAGGAGTCCCTGTTCGTCGTTGTCAAGCAACTGACACCACCGAGGCCCTTCCCCCTGTTGCCGCACATGCTTGCTTGCCACCGCGTTGAAGCTTCAGTCTAACCTGTCTATCCTCGTCGCAGCCGCCGTCATGTCCCCTTCAAGCCATGCTTAGGAGGCTTCCCACCATTGCAGATTGTCAAAGTTGTCCCTGCCATCATAACCAGAGAAGAGCAGAAAACTGCCACGGAGAGCTGATTTCGGCGCTGTTTTCCGACAACGCCGGTCATTCCTTGCCCCGCCGCGGTGTCCAAAGCGAAGCCCGTGAAGAAATATTCAGATCTAGGTGGAGTCTCGCTAGAGTTTGACACTGCCGTCACCCGGGAAAAATTAAGAAGTTGTTGATCGGAGAAGGTGGAAACAAAGAGTTCTCTGTCATTTATCTATTTGGAGCCCCTTCACCTTCACCTTAGAGCCCTGCTACAAATCCTTGCCAAGAAGAAAGGAAGAGCCTTGCCGCTTGAAAGGATCTAGCCGGCCTCTCCATGGAATGGAGGAGCACCACCGTACAAATACTGCCAAGCCTCGCGGAGCTGTTGGAAGTCTTGTTGCCACTTACTTGGAGCATTGCTAGACACGATTAATAATCAAAGTGGACCTACCTGGAGTGAAAGCAGGGGAATAAGATACAAAGAAGTCTAACCGGAGTTTGTCTGACCAAGGATTGTTGCTGAAATCAAGAGTAGAGAGTTGAAGTTTTGATGGAGGCCACCAAGAACAAGATGATTGCTCATATGCCCTGCCAGAGTCGTGAGCCTGCTAGTGGTTTGCATGACGACGTTGATGTTTGTATGTTGAATCTTGTCACCACCGACCTTGACTTGCTGTATAGCCATATATTGTCAGCCAGTACTTTGCCAAGGAGAAGAGTTTATCTGTTTATGTGAAGCATTATTGCAGGGATTGCGGAGGAGCCTTATTAGGTGTTGTTTTGAACGTTGATAAGAGTTGTTGTCCTATTGCTGTATCATTTCCATCCACAGTTGAAGATCACAAAAGCAAGACGCGAGTAGTGAGCAGCCATACCTTGCCAAGAGGAGAGATTACGAAGGAGTAGAGTAAAGGAAGATCACTGTCACATCCAAATCTTGATTGAGGCTTTATACTGATTACCTAGAATAGCTGCTGCCAAAGTCTAACAAAAATAGTTGCTACTTGCCATACCTGTTGCAATACTAGTACAAGTTGGAGTGCCCCGAATTGAAGCATGGCCGTTCTAAAGCTTGTTTGATGCTGTATGCCCGCTGCCTTGGAGCATTTTACAACCATTTCTAACCACACACACCAAAGGACAAAGTTCATGTTGTTTATCCCACATTAATCGTAAATGATGTTAGTGAGTTATATATAGGCTAATGGGAATGCCTTATTCTTAACTTTTAGATTAAGAGAGGCCTATAACACCTATTACAAGTTTTTTTGGGGAGCCCAAAGGGCCCAAAAAGTAGTATCAGAGCTAAGTTCGAGCTGGGTTTTGCCTACACCAATTGTGCCAAGTGGGTGCCATCTAAATATTTCCTTCATGGGTTCCACTCTGATGATTTGAGGGAAGTTTAAGTTTGTCAAGCGGGTGCTCTCTAGTTTAAGTTTGTCGATAGCGGGTGCTCCCTGATGTGTGCAGACGATGGTGGTTTTCGAGTACGCCCGATGTGTGAGTTATATATAGACTAATGGGAAAGCCTTATTCCTTGAGTTAACTTTTGAATTAAGTTAACTATGGGGCCCAAAGGGCCCAACACAGATATCAGAACTTAGTTGGGGGCCCAAAGGGCCCAAGAGTTCATTGCTAAGCACATAAGGTTTTGTAGTTGGTCCACTAAGGAGGGGAATTGAAGTGCTGCCTATGGAATAGAGGTCAATTAGAGGGAGAAAGGAATAGTCTTGCTGCCCTTCTTGGGTCTTTGTTGTATTGAGAATTGTTGCCTCTCATCGGAGTGTATGGCCTAGCCACCGTAAAGTGCTGGAGCATTGCCGGAAGAAGCTGCCATTGAAGTTTTGATTCTTTGAAGATTTGCTGACCCCTCATTGCATCATTGCCTTGCCAAAGCTGAGTTTTGCTGAGGAGTCTATCTTGCCTAGAGGCTTTGCCAAAATGTTGTCATTAAGTGTTGCTGCTCACTAGGCGAAGGTCTGGTTGCTGCTTCGAGTTGTAAAGCCAGAACAAATTGGCATGAGGATCACTTTCGCTGCCATGAGATGCCCGTGTTGGAGTTAAAAGGAAGAGGAGTCGATGAGAGGAACAAGCGGTAGTTCAGAATTTGGTCAAGTCTGCTTTGTCCCCTTCCTTGATGGCGATCAATCACTCATACAAGTCAATCTTCTATAGTGACCGGATACCTTGTTAAGTTGTGCTGACTGTGTCCATTTTTTTCCGACCATTACTTCCCAATTCATTGTAGCACACCAAAATAGACAATTGCCTGTGTACTCCACTGATGTGGTTTAGCATTATTTTCAACTCTAACTACACTGGCACAATGGTGAATTCTTTTGGGAGCACTACAAATAGAAGCTTTTAAGCGATTAAGGGACAAATTATGTATAGAGTCAATAAAAGTGGCAAAATTTTCACTAAGAGTTGTAATTTGTGAAAAAGTTAAAACTTAGTGGATTGTGAGTACCAATCTCACTGTGGACTGACTTAGAGATTCAAGTTAAACCCAAAGGAACCATGTAAAAATTTCTTGTGTTTGCGGCATTTTCTATTTCCATCGCATTATTTCTTTGTGTGGCAAGGGAGCCTCGGTCGTAATGGACTCTCAAACCTGGATCGAAAAGACACAATCTGCAGGGGCGGACAATCCCACACCCAAACATAGTTTTGGCAACTCCACTGGGGACCATCGAGAGGTAGCAATGTAGTTTGAAGAGATAGTGTGCACGAAAAAATAGTCCCTGAGACAAGGAATTTTGCAAAACAAAAAGGCGCTAGTGAAGGAGAACCTTCCAATGCAGTTGTAACAAATTAACATGAAGTACAAGTACAAGTACAATCCATTGTAAATGTGGGCGAGTAAGCCACCCTTCAACATGAAAACCCAAACTTGAACAAAGAACTTCGAGTACGATTAGGCAACTTGAATCGACACTTGACGATGCACTTGGCTTAAATAGGCAAGCCTCTGTCACAATGGGAAGTGCATCCAGAAGAGAAGATGCCAACCCAACAAACCGGCAAAGTTCAGACGAGATGGACTAGCCAGTAATCCGACGAAGTCCAAACGAAATGGACCAGCCAGCCAACCAACCGATAATAAGCATTCTTACGACGCCACAGGAAAGGCCTTTGGCGACCGCCCCAGTCAGCATGAATTTGTCAAATACCCCTCGAGTAAATAAAATGTTTTCTTATGTCTCAGGATCCATGTCACAAACATCCCTTTTGATAATTTCACCGTCTGAACCAAGTTGGACGCAACACTATCCCACTATGCAACCGGGTCGGACTGAAATAGACCACTCCCACATTCAACATGGTTTTCACAACCACCCCACTACCCGCCACTATACCCATACCCATGGTACAATCCTGCAATCTCCCAATTTTGGGTTTCTATGGCATTTTTGCCACTGATTACCACCACGATGTCCATCCCTACAGCACCACCTTTGGTGTCAATGGTTCAACCATCAATTCCCACCACAGTAACCCCGCTACCAGTTAGTTATCCTTCCATCAGTCATCCTATAACTATTCCAGTAGTGCCGGTTACACTAGTTGTATTGATTCAATATGCTCGCTTTGATGAGTTGAAAGCCGCAATGGATGCACAAGCAACATTGATTGCCGTGTTGATAGCGCATAAGGATAAAGAACCAAGTGAAGCAAGAAAATGTCTCTGTCCCTTAGCTAATGAAGTTTACACAGAAAATTTGCCAGAAAAATACAAGCACCCAACTTTCACGAAGTTCAACAGAGATGGAAATCCTGGAGATCACATTACAATATTTGAGCTTGAGTGTGGAGCAATTGCAACAAATGAGAAGTTACAGTTGCAGCAATTTCCCACATCCTTCAATGACAATGCCTTAAGATGGTTCAATAATCGCCCTCCCAGATCACTTAGTTCATGGGATAAATTTGTTGAAGAATTTACATAACATTTTCAATCAATGGAAATCCTAGTAAAGATAGAACACTTGCGACAGTGTCAGAGGGAACCGTGTGAGCAGTTTGCAACATATGTGAAGAGGTTTAGAAGCTTAACATCTCAGATGAAAAAGTCCCCTGACATTAAAGAACTTGTAAAGATTTGTGCAATGAATGTTGGACCTGCTGCTTGGTTCTTAAGTAGTGCACAATGCAACACTTTTGAGCAACTCTGTGAAAGAGTGTTAACCTTTGAGGAACTTAGAAAGGTTTCCGCTTCTTTGTAGAATGCTAAGGCATCAACTAATGCTGTCACTGAACTCAGCAAGCAAGGTCGGGAAAAACAACAAAGGAACAACAATGTAGGGTAAAAAGTCGCGCCTCAACAATGGCGCAAATGGAAGAATATAGAGGATCACACCTTCAATGTTGGAGATACCAAAAAGTGGTTTGATGTTTTGGTTAAGTAAGGAAAGATTAAACCTTGGACACTGAAGAATCCACCAAAACCAAAGGATGAGAAGAAAGATAATTTTTGCCGATATCATCAATTGGTTGGCCATCCGATAGTTAAATGTCGGAACATAATGGAGAAGATTCAAGAATTACTCAACAAAGGGGAAATCAAATATAAAGCTCCCACAATACAAAAGGCGCTAACAGCCAATGTTATGACAACAAGTTATTTGACCTCGCCATTGAAGGTGCCAGACAAAAAGAAAAGAAAAGGATGAACTAAGCACGGGCAAGGAGCCTGAGGAAGAGAAGTTGGAAAAGGAAAAGCAACCTGAAAGAAATGAAAGTAAGAAGGAGGAGGCTCCTTTGAGTTCAGCGAAAGAAGGAAAGAAGGTTTCATCTCCTTGCACACCAAAAAGGAAGCTGATCAAATGATAATTGTGAAAAACTTAAGGAAGATATCCGAGTTAGTGCACATGTTTGGTGTGTTGAACTTCTCACCAACTGCCTGATTCACAGTTGAACAAGCTTTGTCAGAATTTGCAATTAGAAATGGAGAAGATAGTTTCTTTATGAACTCAAGTGGAATAAAAGACTATATCACATATGTATAGTGCTTGGGACATCCTTTGCCTATTCTAACTTGAATAAATAAGGAAAAAAGATCTTGTACTAACTCGTGTTGGCCACATGCTGACGATACTCTACCAATGCCAGCTGGAATCATCACTTTCTCCAACGACGATTTGTGTCACCCTGAGCCCAACCACAATCAACCATTATTTGTTAGTGTGGAACACCGAAACAAGCTTGTTTGACGTGCACTTGTGGATCAAGGATCATCAATCAACATTCTTCCTATTCATGTGTTGTTAGAATTGGGTTATCCTAAGGAAAAGCTCATGCCAGATGATACCACAATTAATTCATTGTCTCCTATACCATGTGAGTCATTGGGAACAGTGTGTTTATACATCTCTGTTGGTCCTTTCAGTTTACCATACATATTCCACATCCTAGAAGTTGATCCAATGTAGCACATGCTTCTTGGTCGACTATGGATTCATGACCACCAATGCATGTCATCTTCATGGCACCAATGCATTGAAGTTGTACCCAGATAAAGGAGGCTAGATCCGAGTCTGGGGGCTGTAAAACTCATTCACTCTTAAGGAAGTGTACTTTGTAGATGCCACATCCTTCATGGAAGGAAATGTCCTGAAGTTGGCTCGAGCACAACCGTCTAGTCATGTCTATCCTGCTACAATTGATTTGCCAGACTTTATTAAACCAAAAGCTAATTATCCACCGCCAATGCCTTCAAAAGTAGCAATGTTACACAAGTTTTCAGTTCCATCGACACCAGCAATTTCACTAGGACCAGAAGCTTCATTAGTACCTTTAAAGGTAACGGTGCATTCAGGACAACCAAAGTAAAAAATTAAAGAAATGCCACCACTACAAGAAGTGCAAAGTTAAGAAGAGAAAGATCACATGGTAATTGAGGATGCCGCCATGGTATTATGACAACGGGAAATGCTAGCGATGAACTTTTGTGAGAAGGAAGTAATTATACTTGACTCATGCCCAGTCATTTACTTGGAAGAAAAATAATGTAATTCATTTGAGGAATTTGAGAACATAACCTTGGAACTAGAAGATTCAATTCGGAATTATTTACTTATTGCATATCAAATGAAAATGAAGGATCAATGCAGACCATGATTTGTGGGATCAATATCCCATGAAGAAGGACTACAAGATCAAGAAATACAACAAGCACCAAGTCATTTTGAAGACGGAGTTACTCTAACAACAGAACAACTTCTGGCAATCAATTTGGGAACTTATCAAGAGCCTCGTCCAACTTTTCTTGGATCGGGTTTAGAAGAAATGGAGAAGCGACAACTCATTCATGTACTTAGAAGTTATAAAGATTGTTTTGCATGGTCATATGATGAAATGCCAGGTTTGTCATCTGAAGTTGCAGTACACCACGTCGCAGTTAAGCAAGGGGTATGTCCAGTTGTTCAAGCAAGAAGAAAGTTTAGTCTACCGATCGAGGTCATAATTGCAACAAAAATAGAGAAGTTGAAGAAGGCAAACTTCATTTGTGAAGTCAAATACCCAGAATGGTTCGCAAATATTGTCCCAGTAAAGAAGAAAAATGGTTGGATGAGAATTTGTCGTGGACTTCTGAGATCTCAACAAAGCATGTCCCAAGGATGCATTTCCTTTACCGATCCCTGATATTTTACTTGACAATGTAGTTGGTTGTCAGATGTTTTATTTATGGATGGATTTAGTGGCTACAATCAGATTCATATGGTAGCCGAAGATGAAGAAAAGACCACTTTCTACGCGCCTGTTGGAATCTATTGCTATACGGTAATGCCGTTTGGTTTGAAGAATGCAAGAGCTACTTATCAACAGGTGATGCAATATATTTTTGCAGACATGCTACATGTGGAAATGGAGGATTATGTTGATGACATAATCGTGAAGTCAAAAGCAAGAAGTGATCATTGCAATGTATTGTAGAAGGTACTTCACCGATGTAGAGTAAATAACTTGAAGTTGAATCCACAAAAAAGTGCTTTTGGCATTTCATCAAGGCAATTACGCAGATATTTGGTACACAAGCGAGGAATTCAAGTTGACCCTGCCAAAATTCAAGCTATTAGGGATATGAGTCCACCTACATCTTTACGTCAATTGCAAAGCTTCCTAGGAAAGATCAATTACATTCAGAGGTTTATCCCAAACTTGTCATCAAAATTTTTGCCACTCACTCAATTGTTGAAGAAATATAACAAGTTTGAGTAGGGGGATGCATGGGAGCGAGCCTTGGAGGAGATAAAGATAGGTTGCTAAAGCCTCCAACTTTACTTGCTCCAGTGCCAGATAGACCACTCATTTTATATATTCCTCACACAGAAGCAACACTCGCAACCATCTTAGCCCAGGCTAACGACCTTGGGAGAGAACAACCTCTGTATTACTTAAGCAAAGCTATGACTTCAATTGAACAAAGGTACACAAAGATAGAGAAAGCATGTTTAGCTTTGGTGTTTGCTTTGCAAAAATTGTGACATTACTTTCTTACACATGAAGTACATTTGGTGGTACATGACAACCCTGTTCAATACTTGCTCCAATAGCCAGACTTGTCGGGAAGACCAATAAGATGGCTTTGGAAGTTAATGGAGCTTGACATCAATTGTGTCATACAAAAAGCAGTGAAAGGTCAAGCAATTGTTGAGCTACTCGCCAACCATACGGCTCTACCATCAAAAAAGAAAGAAGAAGAAGTCTAATTCAACACGGATAAGGAACTACTAAAGTAGACTTTGTATTTTGATAGAGCAGCTGTGGGAATGTGCAGAGGAGTAGGACCCACTGGAGGAGCTAGGGTTGTCTTAGTAGAGCCTTCAAGGAAGATGCATTTACATGCTTACAATTTGGCATATTTTTGCATCAACAATAGCACAGAATATGAGGCAATGTTGCTTGGACTATTGCTTGTAAAAGATTTGAAAGTGGAATACTTTCTAGTTCATGGCAAATCATTATTAGTAATCCAACAAACCGTTGGGAATTTTGAAGTTAAGGAAGCACATTTAGTAGTGTGCAAGGCAAGTTTGATGCAATTATTGAAAATTTTCAAAGAAGTGATGTTTGAACATATCCCTCGCTCTACAAATCGCATGGCAGATGCACTCGCTGTATTGGGGTCAAGATTCATTGCTAAAGGAGAAGTCATAGAGCCAATTATTTGGCTTACTCGTCATGATGCACCTGCTGGTGCGGTTTTACCGTCAAGTGTTGTAGTTGCAAGCTTCGCACTAGAGGAGTTTGAGGGTGTAACGGCCCGGCCCATCGTGCAACGTAATGGGCCAAGTCATTTCTTTACAATGGGTACCCCGGAAGTTCAAAATCTCTAATCCATTCCCACTTATAAATAGGATATTCTCCCAGTAGGTATTAGATGTGGGACTAAGTTGAGGGATCTCACAATCCACCCACCTCAGGAAATTTCGTCCCCGAAATGCCTATTTTTGGCCCGTTGCTAGCCTCAGCCCACGTCCTTTCTGGCCCGTGACCGGCAGCTTAGCCAATGTTTCTAATCTGGGCCCGTTGCTAACCCCAGCCCACGACCTTTTTTTGGCCTGTGACCGGCAGCCTAGCCAACGTCCCTAGTCCATCCCACTCATCTAACACGGAACCAGGTCGGCTCTGATACCATTTGTAACGACCCAGCCCAAAGTACAACATAATGGGCTAAGTCATTTCTTTAAAATGGGTACCCCGGAAGTTAAAGATCTCTAGTCCATTCACACTTATAAACAGGATCTTCTCCCAGTAGGTATTAGATGTGGGACTAAGTTGAGGGATCTGACAATCCACCCACCTAAGGAAATTTCGTCCCCGAAATGCCTATTCTTGGCCCGTTGCTAGCCCTAGCCCACGTCCTTTCTGGCCCGTGACCGGCAGCCTAGCCAACGTTTCTAGTCTTGGCCCGTTGCTAACCCCAGCCCACAACCTTTCTAGCCTATGACCGGCAGCCTAGCCAACGTCCCTAGTCCATCCCACCATCTAACACAGAACCAGGTCGGCTCTGATACCATTTGTAACGACCCAGCCCAAAGTGCAACGTAATGGGCTAAGTCATTTCTTTAAAATGGGTACCCCGGAAGTTAAAGATCTATAGTCCATTCCCACTTATAAACAGGATCTTCTCCCAGTAGGTATTAGATGTGGGACTAAGTTGAAGGATCTCACAGAGGATTAATATGGAGATATCATCAATTTTTTGGCACGCAATTAGCTACCCAGTGATCGATACAAGGCTCGTGAGGTGCGACAAATTGTTGCACGTTATCTCATTGAAGGAGAATTATTGTATCGCTGAAGATTTGATGGAGTCTTACCACGGTGTTTAACCAAAAAGAAAGTTTGAAGGCTGTGAGAGACGTGCACAAAGGGACTTGTGGAGAGCACCAAGGTGGAAGAAGGTTGTATCACCTTTTACTCCACATCAAATACTTTTGGCCAATAATGTATAAGGATTGTATGGATTTTTCTCATTCATGTGAGAAGTTTCAGTTGCATGTACCTTTGAAGCATATGCCACCAAAACCGTTGCACTCGATTGGCACTTATTGGCCATTTCAGATTTGGGGGCTTGATTTTATCAGTCTCATCCATCCATTATCATCAAAGAGTCACAAGTTCATCTTAACGGTGATTGAGTATTTTACTAAGTGGGGTGAAGCAATACCGGCAAGGAAACAGAGAGGAGAGTGTGTTGCTCAATTCATCAAAGAAAATATCATCTGTCAATTTGGAGTTCCCCAAAAGCTTATTATGGATAATGGCATGTCGTTCATGGGATGGCAAGTGGCAAAATTAGCTGAACAACACAGATTTTAAATCGTACAATCATCACCATGCAACCCGCAATCTAATGGAAAAGTGAAATCTTTCAACAAGATTTTAAAACAAATACTGTGAAAGGTGGTGGCAGATAATTAACATGATTGGCATGAAAAGCAACCCAAAGAATTATGGTCATATCGTATTTTCACACATGTAAGTACCGGAGTTATACTTTTTTGTTAGTATATGGGATGGAAGCTATCTTGCCTTTAGCAGTAGAGTTACTTGCACTAAGGATGGGCACTGCTTCACATTTATCACCAGAACAGGTGGAGTATGTAGAGAATAGAATCACGTCCCTCGAAGAGATTGACGAGCATCGTCATACTGCAGGGGGAAAAGTTGAAAAGGTATCATAAAGCAATGACAAAGAAATACAACCAAGACATTGAGCCCCGCAAGTTCAGCCCTGAAATGCTAGTATTATGCAACACCCGTGAAGTTAGAGCCAAGTTACCAATGTCTAAATTTTCCCTATCATGGGAAGGGCCCTACATTATGAAGCAAGATATTGGTAAAGGATGTTATCAATTGTCAACAATTGATGGAGATTCCTTATTCCAAGTTAATGCAGGATACTTAAAAATTTGGCAAGACCATGTGACAAGAGGTCACACCCCATCAAATGAAGCCTAAATGGTGCATAGAGGGATTGATGTACAGTGTGCATAGCAACCAAAAAAATAAGAGAATGCAAAAAAAATGCTGACATGCGAAGGAGAATGATATTGGACTGGCCAAGAAGTATATGTTCCAAAGATATGGTTGCTACGAAAATCAAGTTTGAAAAGACTTGGAATATGCCCTAGACATGAGATGCTGAGTTTATCCCAATAATTAGTTTCAGAAGTACATGCATTGATAAATGAGGAAACTTCATTATTGATAGTAGTAAGAATGAAAAAGGTGTTTTAAAGTTGCTGGCAGCTAACTCGGCACTAGAGGAAGTGTTTATTGCATTCATGGATTTAATCTTGGAAATATATGGAAGAAATGATGCAACTTACTAAGCACCCACCAGTGATTGTAATGGATTATGGTTGGGAAGCGAGTTTCATTCAACAAACTATTTGGCAATGATCATACTTTTCTTATCTTGATAAAGCAAACAACCCTAAGTCATGAATTCCTACACATCAAACAAAAGCTAGGGTTTTATTGGTTAAAAAGAAAATGCATAAGTCCTAATAAGTCTAAGGTAGGGCATTCTCAACCAAGATGAGATATGGCTTCTTCAAGAAAGTCGATCTCAGCTCGCAACTCGATTGCTTCTTCCTCAGCCACATGAGCTGCCCGACACGCTTCCACCTCCTGTTCTTTCTGTTCTACTTCGATTTAAAGGTCTTCTAGGCGTCCTCGAAGCACATCCAATTCCTATTCCAACGTAATAAGGTTTGCCCCATGTGAAGAAGAGCCTTTAGGAGGAGGTTTGGAGTGCTTACACACTACTAGGCGTTGGACCATCAAATGCCCAAGGGCCATCTCTGTCACACGGGTATTGAACCTATAAGAATGAAGTGCAGCCAAAACCGATTGGTGCACCACAAGGTCTTCCCCACATACATCCTGGGTGGTGCGGTTGATTGATGAAGCTGTGTCTACAAGTTGAAGCCGGAGTCCAACACAGGCTGCGTCGCCTCGAAGGATTTCAATATTGATATCAGTAGGAAATTCAGGCTTCTGCTCCCAAATTCACCATAGATCTCTGTAAGGCGAAAGAAAATCCAAGCCTACGCGAGCTTGAAAATAGCCTTCAATTGACCATTGCTAAAGAAAAAAATGCATCCTTGCCTATCGTTACTTCGTTCTCGTGAAGAAGATTTTCATTGGTAGTTGATTGTCCCTCAGATGTAGGCTTTAACACCGGTGGATTTTCTATTTTTCGTGTACTATTTGACCCTTGGCTTGCCGCGGTCTTGAAACGCTTTTGAGGAATTGGACAAATATCCTTGCGAGCCAAACGCTTACCATCTTAATGATCACTTTTGGGGCGAGACACCGCAGCTTTCAGGGACACCGCAACTTTCAGGGCCACCACAGGAGGATGAAAGCCACTAAAAAAAAGATGAAAAAAAGAAAAAAAAACAAGTACCTTAAAGAAGAAATATCACCCACCGTGATGTATCCGGAAAAAATCACGAAAAGGTGAAAAGTCTTGGATGGCGAAAAAATAAAAAGACGGCTCTAAGAGGAGAAAATAACAAATTTATATTAATGGTTCGGTCCCTACTCTTCAAAGATATCCACCAAACCAGGGAGCTAATGTTTGCACAAGATTTGTCAAAGTTGTCCCTGACATCATAACCAGAGAAGAGCAGAAAACTGCCACGGAGAGCTGATTTCGGGGTTATTTTCTGACCAATGCCAGTCGTTCCCTACCCCGCTGTGGTGTCCAAAGTAAAACCAATGAAGAAATATTCAGATCTAGGTGGAGTCTCGTTGGAGTTCAACGCCGCCTTCGCCGGGAAAAATTAAGAAGTTGTTGATTGGAGAAGGTGGAAACAGAGAGTTCTCTATCATTTATCTGTTTGGAGCCCCTTCACCCAAGAGCCCAGCCACAGATCTTTGCCAAGAAGAAAGGAAGAGTCTTGCCGCCTAAAAGGATCCTGCTGGCCTCTCCATGGAATGGAGGAGCACCACCGTACGAATACTGCCAAGCCTCGCAGAACTGTTTGAAGCCTTGTTGCCACTTACTTGGAGCGTTGCTAGACACTGACTGTTAATCAAAGTGGACCAATCTTGAAAGCAGGGGAATAAGATACAAAGAAGTCTCACTGGAGTTTGTCTTACTAAGGATTGTTGTTGAAATCATGAGTAGAGAGTTGAAGTTTTGCTAGAGGCTAAGAACAAGATGATTGCTCATATGCCATGCCAGAGTTGTGAGCTTGCTAGTGGTTCCATAAGACTACGTCATACTGTTGATGTTTGTATTTTGAGTCATGTCAACTTGACTTGCTGCATAGCCATTCTTGTCATCCAGTACTTTGCCAAGGAGAAGAATTTCTGTGAAGCATTGTTACAGGGATTGCGGAGGAGCCTTATTAGGTGCTGTTTTGAGTGTTGATAAGAGTTGTTGTACTGTTGTTGTATCATTTCCATCCAAAGTTGAAGATCACAGAAGCAAGACGCGAGTAGTGAGCAGCCTTGCCTTGCCAAAAGGAGAGATTATGAAGGAGTAGAGTAAAGGAAAATCACGGTTACATCCAAAACTTGACTGAGGCTTTATACTGATTGCTTGGAATAGCTGCTGCCAAAGTCTAACAAAAACAGTTGCTACTTGCCATACCTGTTGCAATACTAGTACAAGTTGAGTGCCCCAAATTGAAGCATTGTCGTTCTGAAGCTTGTTTGCTGCTGTATGCTCGGTGCCCTGGAGCATTTTACCACCATTGCTAGCCGCACACACCAAAGGACGAAGTTCACTGCTAAGCACATAAGGTTTTGTTGCTGGTCCACTAAGGAGGGGAATTGAAGTGCTGCCTATGGAACAGAGGTCGATCAGAGGGAATAGTCTTGCTGCCCTTCTCACGCGCCTTTGTTGTATTGAAATTTGTTGCCTCTCATCGGAGTGTATAGCCTAGTCACCGTAAAATGTTGGAGCATTACCCGAAGAAGCTGCCATTGAAGTTTTGATGCTTTGAAGATTTGCTGCCCCTGATTGCATCATTGCCTCGCCAAATCTGAGTTTTGCTAACAAGTCTATCTTGCCTAGGGGCTTTGCCAAAACGTTGTCATTAAGTGCTGTTGCTCACTAGCCAAAAGTTTGGTTGCTGCTTCAAGTTGTAAAGCTAAAACAAATCAACGTGAGGATCACCTTCGCTGCCATGAGATGCCAGTTTTGGAGTTAGAAAGAAGAGAAGCCGATGAGAGGAAAAGTTGTAGTTCAAAATTTGGTCAAGTTCACTTTGTCCCCTCCTTGATTGTGATCAATCACTAGTACAAGTCAATCTTCTATAATGACCGGATACCTTGCTAAGTTGTGCTAACTGTGTCCATTTTTTCGATCACTACTTCCCGATTTAAGACTTGCGACAAACGCAATTGATTTTGGCACACCAAAATAGATGATTGCCTGTCTATTCCACTGATCTGGTTCAGCATTATTTTCAACTCTAACTACACTAGCACAATAGTGAATTCTTTTGGGACTACAAATAGAAGCTTTTAAGCGATTAAGGAATAAATTATGTATGGAGTCGATTAAAGTGGCAAAAATTCCACTGAATTATAATTTGTGACATTTTTTATTTCTATTACATTATCTCTTTGGGCGACAAGGGTGCCTCGGTCCAAACGAACTCTTATACCAGGATCGGAAAGACACAATCCGTAAGGGCAGACGATCCCGCACCCAAACAATTATTCTTTTTTATTTTTTATATATAACAATATTATTTATTTACAGAATAATTAGCCGTGTTTGTGGGGATTCAAACTTATTAATGATATAGATTAAGAAAATACAAAGTTAATTTTTAGAAATACTATTATTTTATTTTAAAATAAAAATAATGAATAATTATTTAATTTTAGTAAAAATATACATGTATACCAATATTAATTTTAACTTTAATAATAAATATTTTAATAACTAAGTAGAATTTATTTTTAAAATATTTTTACTTCAGATAGAATACTCTTGGTTTTTTTCATAATAATAAATAATAATATAAAATTAATAAATAAATAAATAATTATAAAGATTAAAATTAAGTATATATTATTAAGTAGCAAACTTCTATTCAAGGAAGATAATTATAAATATGTTAAAATTTATCATTTTTTTAAAAATTCTTAATTTGGATAAAATTATATTCTAATGATTTCCTAATAAATAATAGTAATAATAATAAATAATTTAAATTACACAAGTATTAATGGGCTCATAAATCAATTTTGGGGTTAGAATCAAGTACTACTCAAAAAGGTTGAACCGTGATGAGATAAAAAAAACTGGTGCTTTAATGTAAGCTGGTAGATTGATTTTCTATCCACAAAAAAAAATTGAAGTTATAATTTTATCTTGAGCTTTTTTATTAGAAAAAAATATTTTGATATTACTAAGAGGTGAGAAAATCATGCCTAATTATATAAAAAAATGAATAAATTTGAATTATCCAAAATACTCTTACTTGAAAATAAATTTTAAAAAAAACTAAGGGGCGATCTTCTGGCCGCCCTTGTTCTAACGACTAACTGGGATAACCACATTGGTTGTAATTGATGGCCGAAGCCGGCCTTGGATGGCTAGGTCTAATTTGGCCGCCCCATGGCAGAATCTAGCCGCCCCATGGTAGAATTGCCGCCAACAACAAAAAACAGTGGTTTTGTTTAAAAAAAATTAATTATATGGTATTCTTATCATTAAAAAAAAATCCTCTTGTTTAATAATTATGGTTAATTCTCTTACCACTAGGCAATATAAAAAAAATGACCTCTCTTTGTTAGTAAAATTCTTTATCTTTTTTACAATTATGAATTGTAAATAATAACAAAAAATTATAATGATTTAGGATAAGGCCTTAAATTGAGTTTGAACTTTTTAAAATTATAATATTAATTGATTATAGTACTCAACAATATAAAATAATTTATTATAAAAAATAATATGAAAATTACATGATCACGCCGCATGAATCTCAACTAAGATTATATATATATATATATATATATATATATATATATATATATATATATATATATATATATTCTTTTACAATTTTCTTATAAGTTTATCTAATTTTATTAATACATATTTGTGCAGTATGCGAGTTATCATGCTAGTATATTTATAAAATGATATATAGATTAGTTTCCCACTCGAAAGAAAATTTTAAATTATAGCCTTATTTTTTATTACAAATTATATTAAAGAATTATAATCTTCTAGAAACTCACCTCAATTTGAACTTAACGATTTAAAAGAATCAACTAACTAATAAGTAACAGTTAAAATGTATTATACTCTACGATACCTCATACCTTATATCAATGTAAAAATTTTGATAAGTTGACATAAAAATAATATGCAAGCGACCTAACAAAAATGCCCTGCCCTCAGCCAAGGTGCCAATTAAATAAAAGTTTTGAAAATTTATTAAAAAGGTTAAATAGATTTTTTTAATAATATTGGTTGGTTATTTTTATTTTGAATACTTGGGTTGATTTTAACTCACGGCCAACCAGAATGGCAACAAGACCTGATTCTTCCTCAATCTAGCAATATCGAAAAATATTTTTCCTCCACCTTAATTAGGGCTGTCAGATTAATTGGATGGCCCAAGTCAGACCTTTCAAAACGGAATTTAAAAAATGCCCTCACACGGTCGGCATTCTCCTACTGCTAGGGATGGGCGTTGATGACCAAATGATTTTGTCTGTCCAATGCCGAAGGCTTATTGACCGAAATCGGCGACAGGATAAAAACAAATTATATATAGATGTTTCTTCATTCGACCAAATAATCAATTGATCGACAAAAATAAAAAATTAAATGATATAAATAATATATTTAAATTTTATTACCAAATTATCATTGATAATAATTAATTTTTCATTTTTTCATGCAATATAATATTTCTTAATTTAAATATTTTTTGAAAAATAATTTTAACTTTTATGTTAATTGACATGAGAAGAACTAAAAAAAATTAAAAATAATAATAATTATTTAAATGAGATATTAGTTGTTTAAGAGAAAATTTGTATTTATAATTGAAAAATGTTTAGATCAAATAAATTCTTATATTGATCAAATTTTGATTATGTTCGACCGTGACTAATTTAACCTAATAGATTTGACCATATACGACTAACTATTTACCTGAGGTTAAGTTAACAGACATTAAATGTCTTATTCGATGTCCGAATGATCAACGCCCAACCCTATTGACATGACCAGATCTGGCCACCAGCAATTCGAATTACCCAAGTGTAACGAATCTTGATATATATATATATATATATATATATATATAATTTTTTAATTGTAAAAGTACCGCTTATTATGAAATAAATGAGTTTCCTATTCCTAAAAACATAATTTAGCTTACAATTTTTCCTTCTATTGCAATTACAAAGGTATTACGGTATTATCATCATCTACAATTAGACCTCATCTTGAGTTTCATAATTTTAAAAATAGATTAAAATTTTAAGTCAATTAATTAATAAAATTAATCAATGTGTATTGCATTATCAAAAACTTTAGATTTGCATAAAAATGAATAAGTTGATAAATAAATAACATACAATCGAAATAAAAAATCTGTATTGCAGCACGCGGACCAACAATTAGCTTATCTCTTAATTTAACTTTTTCTTTCAGCACAACGTATATTTTAGTTCGAGTTTGTGTAAAGGTAAATAATCAGTATAAGGTTTTTTTCTTAGTCTTATTGACTTTATTTTATAGTGATCATCAATACATACAGTATATATAAAGGAAACTGTCCTAATTTTATTAATAAAACATTTAAAAAGTTAAAACGTTGTATGGGTTGTTACTTCCATGACCTACCAGCTGATACTCATCAGCATAGAGATATAATTTAGTGATGATAAAATTAATTATTAAAATTTTAAAAATTACCGCTGAAAATATTTAATGAGTATTTATATTTTATTCATATTAGCTCGGATGAGCTTTAGCTCGGATGAGCTTTAGCTCATATTTGGAGCGTCTTTCGTGGGCCTGGCTACCTAAAGTTTGCATGAACAAACTAAATCAATAATAAGGATATTTATAAATTTCCAATCAATTTAATATTTTAACCCTTTGATCTTAATTTCCCTTTTCCAGTAAAAAATTTTTTTAAAAAAAATCACATTCCAACGCTATAAAGAAGATTTCTAGGATTAAACTTTATCATACTGTTACAAAAATAAGTTAAGGACAAAAGCGAATTCTTAAGCTCTAATTGACCAATTTTCCATGTTTTTCTTTTACCTAGACTAGGACGCTCACCCACGAACCATGCAACAAACCTCTCCAATCCATTCTTAAAGGCTAGAGCAAGCAAGGAATTACAAAAGATTCCCTTTAATACAATTCACTCAATCTTAAAACATGCAGATGTCAAAAAGGTATTTTTAACATCAAGCAAAGTACAAATTCTTAGCGATGATGTAACTTTACAGGTCATTCTACTCAATTGCGAGTTGTAAGACAGCTAATGTAAAACGTGGTCACTACTAGGCATCCAACTTCTCATCTGCAACATACACTATCACAGCCTTAATACGCTTGTACCAAAGAAATATGGCTCACATAAATAAACGAATGAACATGAAAAAGCACGGAGTAATTTGAAATTTTGTGGAGTGGATTTAATTGTAATTTATTTAAGATTGAAAATAAATGTAGAATTATCTGGGCGTGTCACCTTTTCTTATTAACTCAGTGTGGCAAAAAGAAGGCACCAAAACAAACTCTTCAAAGGATACCTTTGCTGCAAAATCTGAAGCAGATGATGAACTTTGTTGTTTACTCTTTAAGGATTCGATTTGAGCCCTCATTGAACGGTTATGTTCTTCAGTCTTCATGCACGGCATAATGTGGAATATTACAATGCATTCAAACATAAAAGAAAGTGAGCCAAATTAATGAACAAACAAGGAAGACGCAACTGACAAGTTCATTTAAGTGCACACACCTGCTCTAATAAATTAGTGAGATATTGAATTTCCCTTCTCTTGGTCTTTGTTGCATCTTCTTTGACATCAACTATTTTGATCCTACAATATCATATTTAAATCAATTTTTTGTACATTTTCGCATAAGTTACAAAACATACTACAAAACTACTTAAAGGCTTATCATAAAATATAAAACAAGTGAGGCTGCAGGCTTCAACACGTTATTTATGCAAAGGGTAGGAATTAAAGACATTTCAGATACGTTTGAAGGTGAAATAATCAACTGGAACGTCTTACAGCCAATATTGGCTATAAGACCCAAAGAGTAACTCTATATGCATGGGTAATAATACTCATTTACTACTGAAATTTTTAATTGCTACCTATGATATTTATTGGGGGATGATTTGGTTATGTCTAATTGGGTCATCCAACCAATATGGATATAAGATCTTACAACAAATTACTACTTTATTTGAAGAAGCTTAAAATTATGGTTTAAATGCTACGAAATAGAAAGAATGCCCTCGAATAAAAAAACCACAAACATTATCCAATTTTGAAATGTGGATCCCAATATAGCTTTCTAGTCATTGCACCCAATTGAAGTTTTCATACTTACATTATTTCCATTTGTAGAATTCACATTCATGGAATTGTAGGCTTCAACTTTAAACTTTTAAACAAACTCCAAGCCTAGTTACATACGCTAAAGCACTACACCATTAACCACGTTCCAAAATTCCAATGGTAATTGGAAACTTACTTGTCATCCGACAAACAGTGTAACATTTGCTCCTCCAACTTCTCCTCTACCATATCAAGTATATTACAAACCTGGCATTACCAGAAAAATTCATGTGAAAGAAGAAATTGCAAATGTATGAAAAGTGAATTGATGCTTGCTAATCTTAAAAAAAAACAATACACTAAACCCATATTAATTTATTCTAGAACCAGTTGAAAACATGGGAGCTGACCACTACATAGACCAACAGTTATATCCTTTCACCAAATTGCATGTTGTGCACACGATTTTTACCCATTTGTAGCTTAACAATAAAAAAGCCAGACTACCTATGGTCAGTAAATGGCTGGTCAGTTTAAGCAACAAATAGATACCTTAGTTTCTTGGCAGATAATATCGAACTCCTTCTGTTAAACAAAAAATAATAATATTAATAACCATGTGTCAATATAATATGCATTGCAACACAAAAAGCGCAATTTGTATCTATGAACTGATAGAATGCCATCCAATCATAGATAATAATACTAAGACAAACAAATCTTAGCTGAAACATATGTATAAATGGTGGGCATTTATAATGCTTGATATAAATTTTATCCAATCTTATCAAGTGTAGGTAAGATATGCAACAAGAAGGGCAGTCAGACTGTGTGGCCATAATCCAAGATGGGCGTGATAATCATGTTTCAGAAGCCGTCATAAGAAAACCTTATAACTAAGATAATTGGTCGTATCCAGACAAATCATTGCGTCAGATTTCAACAATAACGTTTAAAAAATCCATAGAGGTGTAAGAACCTTAACAATGTAGGAAGAAAACTATAACAAGTCAAAAGCATACCTCTATATGCGCATGGAGACAGGTAACGTACTGCCCATTGATGCCAAAAAAAAAGGGCATAAGAATGTGGTACATTAATGCCAAAACATATACATGCACCCATCGAAATAGTAACGCAGAAGAAAAGCCTTGTACATCCAAATGAAACCCTCACCTTCAAAAAGCCCTGGTAAAGCATCTCCCTTTGCACCTTATCAAATGCCGAAAAAGCCTTGTCAAACTCCTGCAAATCAAAGGATCATCATAATCATAACCAAACAATTCAAACATTTTGACAAGCAGATGCAGTGCACTAAATACCATTTTTTTTTCACATAAGCTGCACGCGCGAAAATCAATCAATGCATGGTTTTCCAGTAAACAAAAAGTACAGAAAAATAAAATAAAAAAACAAAAGAATGCATGGTCACCTAAAAAAAAGAAAGAATACCTCCTTGGAGCAGGATTCGAGAAGGGAACGAGAGCAGCGGTGGAAAGCCCGCTTGAGATGAGACTGCCTCACGCCGAACGGAGGAGGAAGGTCGCCGGAATCCATGTTCTCCGTCGGATTAGTCGCCGGGAACAGACTGCCGGTGCCGGAATTGGGATTGCCGCCGCCGCCGCCGCCAGTTTCCGAATCTGGGATCACAAATATTCGTCGCTCCCCGCCTAAATGCTTTTTTGAATTGGAAAACATGTCAGCGCGGGCGAGTGGGACTCGCCTGCCACGCGGTCGATGAGTTCGACCGAGCCGACCGAGTTTGAACCTTCTTCCCAAGGTCGGACACCCGCATTTCGGACCATACAAGCCCTGTTACGTCGAAATGCTTCAAACCCAAAACAAACCATTATGGCAAAAAATAAATGAATTCCAAAAATGTAGATGAATCCAAGGAGGGTTTACACGTATGCTAGTCGCGAAATATTTCTAGGTCACTCGGTTAGTCCCAATTAATTATATTAAATTTATTAAAGTCCAAATTTTATGGTTGTAGGAGACACAAAAACTATGTTCATGTGTTAGGAAAACTATATCATTTTAAATGTGAATTTTATTCACTTCATATGCCTAGACGATCACACACCCACGAATTAGATTTAATTTAATATTTAATGCCTTTTAGGATGAGATTTAATTTAACACCCGATACAATGATCAATTAGATTCGCAGGGTGAGCCTCCCTTCTTCTCTCATTCCTACTATCTCTCTGAAGTCGTCGATATAGTCACCTAAAACTTATGTCACTTGTCAAATTCGAGTCACAAAAGCACTCTTATCTCTATACCAAAATGTTTTTTTTATAATAAGAGTCTAAGTCTGCCTAGTAAGTGGGGCGAGTCGATGAGTTCGATGGAGTTGACTGAGTTCAAATTTGATATTGAATTTCAATTAATTAAATTAAATTAGTCCAAATATTATGATTTTGCAGCCTACAAGAAACTAAATTTATTTCCTCCATAATCAAAATTATTTTCTTTTAGTTTAGAACTTTTTATGGCAAAAGTTGATAAAAGTTTGGTTGCATCCAATGTAAGATCCCTCAATTGGTTATTTAATCTAATTAGTCTCACATGTACATAACGGGTAAGATTTAATATATTAATGAGGAAAATACTTTTAATTTTCAACTTGATTATTTATTTTTAAAGAGATAATTAGGCCCAATAACTTTTATTAATTGAGACAGAGTGTTGTAGGTGGTATCAGAGATATAACCTGAAACCATATCAGATAATATAAATCTCTTTAGATACATATTCAAGTTAGACTCATATGTTATAGAAAAAGAATTTAAGGAACAAAATTTTCTTAAGGTTGGTTAGAATATTAGATATATCAGTTACTTACACGAGTCATGAAAAAGAATTTAAGGGATGAAATTTCTTTAGGGTAAGTAAAATATACAATTCCCCAATTAATTACATGAGTCATATAAAGGAATTTAAAGAGTAAAATTTCCTTAAGATGGGTGAAATATAAAATCTACCAAATAATTATTTAGTCCAATTAGTCTTATATTTAATATTTACTGAAATAAGATCTAATAAATTAATAGTGATAGTGCTTATAATCAGCTTGGTTAATTACTTTTGAATAAATGAGTATGTCATCGGCTTATACCATAGTTGCATAAATCAGAATCGCAATCGCAATCGGTTTTCAAGGGAGTCAGAATTGGAATTGGTCTAAATCGGACAAGAATCAGTTCAGTTGAATCATTCTAAATAAGTCCAAATCAGTCATATATAATAATTTGACAACTCATAAGATAAATATATAAAAATTAGATATTGATGTCATTTTGATATTATTGTGTGTATAATATTTTATGATATTTTTTCATATTTTTTTAGATTTTTTTGAATTATTTAGAATTAGTTATTATTTTTTATTTGAATCAGACACGAGTCAAGTTTTAATTACGAGAATGCCACGACTGTTATTTCTTTCCCCTTTACCTGTTCTCTCCAGTATCCGCCCTCCTTCCCCGTCGCCACTGCCGCCGCCGTGCCACCCCCTCCCCCCATACCCGCCCCTCCCCGCCCCTGCGCCCCGCGCCCTGTCGCCTCCCCGCCACCACCCCACCCTGCCTCCCACCGCCAGCCGCGTCGGGCACCCCCTGCACCCCCAACCCCGCCCCTCCAGATCCTCCCCCTACCCCCCACCCAGTCCCCCTATCGCCACCGTCGCAACTTGCCGTCACCACCCCGTCTATCGCCACTATTCGAAATCGGCCGATTCACGGACCAATTCAGATAAAAACTAATTCAAGTGATTTTTTGAATCGGTTTTCCTCCGATCCGAGTGGAATTGGCCGATTCCAATTTAGAATCACCGATTTTCACAACTATGGCTTATATTAATTGGGTTGGGTTATTACACTCAAGTCATTTGAATGTGACTAAGATTTTGTTTTAAAAAATTTGAGTGTAAGAAATAAAAACACAATTGAAACATTTAATATTGTTTATATAATCATAATTTGTTATAGGCTGTTATTGTAGATTGGTGATTACATAAATTCATGAACTTTTTCTTACCACAAACTTGGTCATAGGTTTTTTGAATTGGAATACAAGACCGTGCAGGCGAGTGGGGCGTGCCTGCTGGACTCGTTGATGAGTTTAACCGAGCTGGCTAAGTTTGTACTCACTCGGTTTTCCCAATTAATTATAATAAATTAAATTAATTAAAGTCCAAATGTTATGGTCGTACGAGACACAATAATTATGCTAACTAAGGAAGATGTCACATCACACATGATTTATATCAAATAAATTTTAATTCTACACGTAAACTCTTATTGAATAATAAGATAAATTATAATAATTTAATATCTTAGATATAAACGATGATTATCTTAAAAGATATATTATATTTGAATGAAAAAATGAATTACAATTATTCAATTTTTTTATTATATTTTTCTTAAGAATTTAAGGTTAGTGAGATTTAAATCCACCTTTTACACAATGTATTTTTATTGTAATTTTTAAAATTTTCTTGTATTTTGATTTAATAAGTTGACCGATTCTCCTACTTTTAATCTCAAACCAATATTTAATTTTCATATTATATATATATATATATATATATATATATATATAATCATGCTTGTATGTGTTGCCATGTTTAGCACTGCAGAGCCGGTGGGTCGTTGAATTTCATCCAACAGCCCACAACCCCCTAACCTAACCACCCCACCCCCTCCCCCCAGCCTTCCCGCCCCCACTCGTCGCCCTACTCACCCCTGCCACCGAGGCCCCACCCCCCCTTACCCCCTGCCCTCTACCACCGCCGCCCCCCCCCCTCCCTCATTTTGTACAGGTGACGGCATTGGCCGGTCGTGCTACTAGCTGGTAGCGAGGTTGCTAATAGTCAGGTGGCGTGGCAAAGAAAACAAAGGCAAAATAGAGGAGAAGAAAATGGCAGGGGTAGTTTTGTAATAAAAATTTAACTCGTTCCCGACTCAATTCAATAATAAGAAATACATCACGAAAAATATAAAAAATATAATAAAATATGATAAAATAAAATAATTAAGTTCTAGTTGATTATTTTATTTTATGATATTTTATTCTATTTTTTCATATTTTTTAGATGTATTTCGTGATATTTACTCAAGTTAGGAATGAAATGAGTAAGGGTAGTTTTGTAATAAAAACTTGACTCGCTCCCGACTCGAGTCAATATTATGAAATGCAACCCAAAAAATATTAAAAAATAGAATAAAATACCATAAAATAAAATAATCCATTAGAACTTGACTATTTTATAGTATAGTATTTTACTATATTTTTTTATATTTTTCGAATGCAATTTCATAATATGGACTCGAGTCGGGATCGAATCAAGTTTTTATTATGAAACTACCCCTACCCATTTCCTTCCTGACTCGAGTCAATATTATGGAATACATCTCACAAAATATGAAAAATAGAATAAAATATCATAAAATAAAATGATCCACTAGAACTCGATTATTTTATTTTATCATATTTTACCATATTTTTTATATTTTTTGTGTTGTATTTCTTATTATTAAAACCGAGTCGACAGCGAGTTAAATTTTTATTATGAAACTACACCTGCCCTTTTCTTCTCCTCTATTTTGCTTCTGTTTTCCTTACTTTGCCACCCAATTGCCAACAACCTTGCTGTTGGCCGCCCGCTGCCAGCCAACAACGCCGTCGGCCAATGCAGTCGCTAGCACGATAAAACGGGAGGGGAAGAGTGGGGCAGTATGGTAAGGGGGGTTGCGGCGGCAGCCGGGGGCGTGACTCAGTTAGAAGGGGGCAGTCGGGGGTGGGGGCAGGTGGGGGCGGGAAGGCCAAGTGGGGTGGGCTGCTGCAGCAGGGGCAAGTGGGGCGATGGGCGGGCGCAGGAAGGCTGGGGGAGGGGGGTGGGTGGTGGTGGCAGGGCAATGGTTTGGGGCAGGCTCGGCCACGACGGCGACTGGTGGTCGTGGGTTGGTTGCGGGTGGTGGGGGGCCGAGGCTGCCGGTAGTCATGGGTGGTCAGGCAATGGCTGCCCACCGCCAGTAGGCGTGGAAGAGGGAGGGGGGTGGTTAGTGTCACAAGGTCGGATTTAGGGTTTTATTTTTCGCTCTAATCGTCCCTCGTGCGGCGTGTTTCCTCCTCGGAATCACCAGCCTACAGCACTGTGCAAGGTGCGGAATATTGCACAGCCCCCTACTGCACACCCACTCCGCACACAACCGGACAAGTGCCCGGTTCACGAACTCAAGATTGGACACTACTCGAGCATAGCTTGGTCCTACTCGGACAAGCTGCTCGAACACCAAGGTCCTGTTGCACGTTCCAGTCCCGGCTCACCCACACACAGCCGGCACGCCCTGGCCGAAGGAATCACCTGACCAGCACTCGATAACCAAATCCAACGTACACATAGTTGTTTTACGGACTTAAGTCCAACCTATATTCTACTAGTATGAATACAAGGAATAGTAATCCAACCCCCCTTGGATTACCAGCAAGTCGTGGACACAACCCACGGACTTGGTCTCTCGACACACACACTCGACAGGATTTCCCCAGCACTCGGCACGCAGGCTCGAGGCTGCTGGAATAGAACTGGGTGGTTCGGTCACAGGTGGACAACGCTGCACCGACAGCTTACCGGGTGTGCCCAGCACTTGGCCCCGACCAAGGCTGGTTGCAGCCACACACCGGCAATCCCCTTTACCCGACACTACCTCACTTCTCCACGCAAGGAGGCACTCACCCACACTTGATCACTCTTGATCTGATTTGTTCTTCTCTACCTTCACCACCAAATGAAGGTCCCTATTTATAGACTTGGCTTGGACAATTGAGGCATGACCCAATGCTTGATCCTGGACGTTCATCAACACATCAACGAACCAGATTTCACCAAACACGTCACCAACAAGGATGAGTCCAGATCTGCCCTTGACCTTTGAGTTATTTCATCAATGGACCAGAGTAGCCCTGTGACGTCATCCCAAACTCTTGGAGTTCCAATACCCCTGGTGCACCTAGCCCATGTTCCGATCCAACAACTCAGCAGCTCCAGAACACAATGCCGGCTCCTAACTCACTTGGATCCTGATGCCCTCGATCAACCTCAAACTCGGCTTGGTCATGCTGAGTCTGCATTTGATCATGACCGACATGCTCCTGGACTTGCCCATGTTCGGAACCGACTGCACCCGTTGGTTCCCCAATTGCCCGTCAACTCTGATGTCTGCTCGGGTAGGTTGTTCCACCACACGAATAACACCGATTATCCGCATTGGGCGCGGGATTATCTAGGGACAACCGCCAAACCCTAGCTCCCGATCGTCCCACCAGCTAAACCTGTGACAGTTCTCCCCCACCAATGAGAGCTGATGTCCTCATCGGAGGGCTAAGTCCCGCCAAATACTTCTTGATCCTCACCTCAAATTGCCATAGGTCCGCCGCCTTTTCCCAACTCGCCTCGCTTCTCGGTTCCCCCTTCCACTTGATAAGATACTCAGCCCCAGTGTTTGGAGCACCTTGCCGGTGATCCAAAATCCTCCCCACCTGTTTCGCAAACTGTTGCCGGATGGTTGGTGGAGCCCGCTTGGGATGAGCTCTCCTCGGATTGACCAGATCCTCATGGAAAGGCTTGAGAAAGCTGACGTGGAAAACCGGGTGAAGCTTATATCGTTCGGGTAGTTTCAACCGGTATGCGACACTCCCGACGACCTTCTCCACCTCGAATGGCCCATCGTACCTTTGCACCAATGCTCGGTGCACCTCGGTACGCCTGATCTTCTTCCAGATCTGGGGTGTGAGCTTCAGCATGACTTGGTCCCCGACGCTGAAGGATAACGGCCTCCTCCTAAGGTCCGCGTATTTCTTCATCCGCCGCGTTGCTTTGGCTAACGAATCCACCGCATCCTCGTACAGCTCTTGCCTTCCTCGCGCAAATCTGTACGCCGCTGGACACTTGATCCCCCTACTCTGTTGGGCAACCTCCTGTGGTGTGAGAGGTTGATAGCCAGTAGCAACCTCGAAAGGACTCTGTCCCGTCGCTGAAGAACGATGCAGATTATAAGAAAACTGCGCCGCATCAAGAAGTTCCAACCAGTTCGTCTGGCTGGCCGTGACGAAATGCCTCAAGTACTCCTCTAGTACCGCATTCGTCCTCTCAGTCTGTCCGTCAGTCTGAGGATGGTTGGCTGTAGAAAACTTGAGTTTGCTTCCAAGCAACCCAAATAAACTCGTCCAGAATCGTCCCGTGAATCTGGCGTCTCGATCGCTCACAATGTCTGCCGGCACTCCAAAGTGCTTGACCACGTTCGCAAAGAACAAACCTGCAGCCACCTCCGCTGTACACGTCTGCGGAGCTGCAGAAAATACGGCATACTTGGAGAATCGATCTACAACAACCATTACCGAAGACATTCCCTTCACCTTGGGGAACCCTGATATGAAATCAATTGAAACCGAACTCCACGGTCTCGTCGGTGTAGGTAGAGGCTGTAGCAAGCCTGCCTCTAGTCTTCTTTCCACCTTGTCTTGTTGGCATACCAAACAAGACTTCACGAAAGCTTCGATATCGGCCTCCATTCTCGGCCAATAGTACACTCGGGTCATGAGTGCACACATCTGGTCCACCCCCGGATGCCCTGCCCACTGGGTGTCATGGGACTCCTCCATTAGCTTTCGTCTCAATCTACCAGTAGGGATATATAACCGACCCCCACTCGCGTAGATGATTCCATCATCAAGCCAATATTTCCGAACCAGGCCCTCCTTGATTCGGTCAACCATCTTCTTGTATTCCGTATCTTGCCGCGCTAACTTCCGAACCTGCCCCAGTAGCTCGGTCTCTATCCTCGACACAGCTGCCACCGTCTCCATATTCTTCCGACTAAGCGCATCAGCCACCTGATTTGACTTACCCAGGCGGTGTAGCCACTCAAAGTCGTACTCAGCTAAAAACTCTTGCCACCTCGCTTGTCTCGGAGATAATTTCTTCTGGGTCTTGAAGAAGGTGTTAGCGACATTGTCAGTGATGACAATGAACTTTGCCCCCAGCAAGTATACGCGCCACACTCAAAGACAATGTATTACAGCCAGCATCTCCTTCTCATGAGTGGAATACCTCGTCTCAACTTCTTTGAGTTTCCAACTCTCGAAGGCAATCGGATGCCCTCCTTGTTGTAGTACGCCTCCCACGGCCTTGTCCAAAGCGTCTGTCATGACTTTGAACGGTTGACTGAAATCCGGCAATTTCAGTATCGGCTCCGATGAAATAGCAATCTTCAATTTGTCAAAGGCTGCTTGGCATGGCTCCGACCACGCCCATGACTGATCCTTCCTCAATAGGTCAGTCAGCGGTGACACTACATGGCTGTACCCATGTATGAACTTCCGATAGTAATTGGCCAAACCAAGGAAGCTCCTCAACTCCGTCACCTTTGTCGGTATCGGCCAGTCCACTACTGCCTTTACCTTTGATTCCTCCATGCGCACCTCTCCATGGCCAATTCGGTGGCCTAGGAAGCTGATTTCTTCTAGGCCGAACTCACACTTCTCACGTTTCACGTAAAGCTTGTGCTCCCGTAGCCGATCAAGAACTTGCCTCAGGTGACCCCAGTGCTCCTCCAAGGATTCACTGAACACAACTATGTCATCCAGATATACGACGACGAACTTGTCGAGGAAGTCACGAAAGACATCACTCATCAAGTTGCAGAATGTCGCTGGAGCGTTCGTCAACCCGAACAGCATTACGAGAAACTCATATGACCCATATCTCGTAACCATAGTTGTCTTCGGGACATCTTCCGGCGCAATCCGGACTTGCCAATATCCCGACCGTAGGTCCAGCTTAGTGAACATCCGTGCTCTACCAAGTCTGTCAAACAGGTCAGCTATCAAAGGCACAGGGTACTTGTTTTTGATTGTTACCTTATTCAATCCCCGATAGTCGACGCATAGTCGCAATGATCCATCCACCTTCTCCTGGAATAGAACAGGCGCCCCATATGGTGCAATAGATGGTCTAATTTTCCCCAATTCCAACAACTCCCCTAGCTGGAACTTGAGTTCTGTGAGTTCTTTAGGCGACATTCAGTATGGCGCCTTAGCTGGTGCTCTCGCTCCCGGCTCCAGCTCGATCCGGTGTTCGATCGCCCTCTTGGGAGGTAATCCGCCTGGTAACTCATTGGGCATCACATCAGCATATTGCTCCAGCAATCCCCGCATTGTATCCGGAATCGCCACCACACGATCCGGTTGAACCTCCACCATTACCGCAAGATAAGTCAAGGCCCCTTTCTTACACCCCTTCGACACTTGCATTGCCGACAAGTGCTCCATTTCGAAGGTGTGGTCCTCGACCCCTGAAGGTGTTTTCTGGCCACGAACAAAACTTGCACCTGCTTTGTCCATAATCAGGATCCCTCCAAGTTGTGGAAACACTCCAACCCCGGCAGTCGCCATGAAGGCGTTCCCAATGATCAAATCGAAATCATCCATTTCGATGACCATTAGGTCCGTCAGTCCCTCATAGTCTCCCACTTTGACCCTTACGTTTCGGGCAATACCCTCCACTGGTCTCGCCTGGGAATTGACCGCCTTAATCTTGCTGGTGTTGTTCACGGTCTTCAGCCCTATCTTCAACGCCATCCCCGTTGAAATGAAACTGTGCGTAGCACCAGTATCCACAAGTGCTGAAACCTTCCTCCCATTCACACAAACAGGAACATACATCAAGTTGGCTCCCCCTTGAGCCCCGCGTTCAGCTCGCAATGCCCAGAGTATCTGAAGGGTTGATGCTCGGGCAGGAAGCACCTCTTCTTCCTGATCTGGGTTCTCCGCTTTCACCATGGCATTCACTTTGGCTTTGTTCGGACAATCCCTTGCCCGGTGCGGTCCGTTGCAGATAAAGCATCCGGACTGCGTTCCCTCGTTCTTCCAGTTGGATGAAGTGCCCGCCTTGAAAGGTCCACCTTTCCTCTTTGGTTGCGGTCTCCGGAATGACTTCTTTTCACCCTCCCGACCGTTGCCTCGACCCTTGCCTCCTTGGAATTTCCTACTAGAATTGGCGTCTTGCATGGTTCCGGTAGGCTTGTAATCCACAAGAGCGTCAGCGGCCACCAAAGCCGCAGGCAAATCCTGGACTTTCTGCCGTCTCAGCTCCGTCTGAGCCCATGGTTGTAACCCAGTAATAAAATTAAACAACTTGTCTTCTTCCGACATGTTTTTGATGTCTAGAAGACGGGAACTGAACTCCTTGACATAATCTCGAACCGTACCTGTTTGTCTCAACTTTCTAAGTTGATCTCTTGCCATCCACGTTGTGTTTGTGGGCAAGAATTGCTCCTGAAGTTCCCGTCTCAGGAATTCCCAAGTTTCTATTCGGGGTCGGCCAGCACTCTCATCCTCCTCGGTGCGCGTTCGATACCATAACTTGGCATCCCCCGACAGGAACATACTGGCCATTGAAACTTGGCGATCTTCAGGTATATTTGCAGCAACAAAGTACTCTTGCATATCCCAAATGAAATTCCCTAGATCCTTGGCCGATCTAGTTCCTTCAAATTTCTTCGGCTCTGGCACCTTGAGCCTCCCCGGGATAGAGCTTTCTTCGGCTGCGCGGTCAACCACTCCTGGTTGAGGATAACTGGCTAAGACTTGCTTTATCAACGAGATATCAGCAATCACGCCTTGCAACACATCCTGGAACTCGCCCATGAGCCCCTCCGCTAACTCATCTTTGACTTGGCTGGATCCGGGTATGTTGCTTACCCGAGTGTTTAATTCTGCCATCCCTTCATTGATCACTTGCAATCGGTCGAAGATAGATCCCTCATCTTCGTTGGTAGGTCTGCCCACCAATGTCTCCAGCCTCGTCAGTCTCGTGTCCATCCTCCGGGTAAGAATTGTGGAGTCTTTCTCTCAGAAAGAAAGGTTGTGTCTCGCGAAGCCCTCGGTTTTCACCGAAGATCCGAGCTCTGATACCTCTGTCACAAGGTCGGATTTAGGGTTTTATTTTTCGCCCTAATCGTCCCTCGTGCGGCGTGTTTCCTCCTCGGAATCACCAGCCTACAGCACTGTGCAAGGTGCGGAATACTGCACAGCCCCCTACTGGACACCCACTCCGCACACAACCGGACAAGTGCCCGGTTCACGAACACAAGATTGGACACTACTCGAACACAGCTTGGTCCTACTCGGACAAGCTGCTCGAACACCAAGGTCCTGTTGCACGTTCCAGTCCCGGCTCACCCACACACAGCCGGCACGCCTGCCGGCTCACACCGCTGCACGCTGCGAAGGAATCACCCGACCAGCACTCGGTAACCAAATCCAACGTACACACAGTTGTTTTACGGACTTAAGTCCAACCTATATTCTACTAGTATGAATACAAGGAATAGTAATCCAACCCCCCTTGGATTACCAGCAAGTCGTGGACACAACCCACGGACTTGGCCTCTCGACACACACACTCGACAGGACTTCCCCAGCACTCGGCACGCAGGCTCGAGGCTGCTGGAATAGAACTAGGTGGTTCGGTCACAGGTGGACAACGCTGCACCGACAGCTTACCGGGTGTGCCCAGCACTTGGCCCCGACCAAGGCTGGTTGCAGCCACACACCGGCAATCCCCTTTACCCGACACTACCTCACTTCTCCACGCAGGGAGGCACTCACCCACACTTGATCACTCTTGATCTGATTTGTTCTTCTCTACCTTCACCACCAAATGAAGGTCCCTATTTATAGACTTGGCTTGGACAATTGAGGCATGACCCAATGCTTGATCCTGGACGTTCATCAACACATCAACGAACCAGATTTCACCAAACACGTCACCAACAAGGATGAGTCCAGATCTGCCCTTGACCTTTGAGTTATTTCATCAATGGACCAGAGTAGCCCTGTGACGTCATCCCAAACTCTTGGAGTTCCAATACCCCTGGTGCACCTAGCCCATGTTCCGATCCAACAACTCAGCAGCTCCAGAACACAACGCCGGCTCCCAACTCACTTGGATCCCGATGCCCTCGATCAACCTCAAACTCGGCTTGGTCATGCTGAGTCTGCATTTGATCACGACCGACATACTCCTGGACTTGCCCATGTTCGGAACCGACTGCAGCCGTTGGTTCCCCAATTGCCCGTCAACTCTGATGTCTGCTCGGGTAGGTTGTTCCATCACACGAATAACACCGATTATCCGCATTGGGCGCAGGATTATCTAGGGACAACCGCCAAACCCTAGGTCCCGATCGTCCCACCAGCTAAACCTGTGACAGTTAGGTTAGGGGTTGTGGCCCGTTGGATGAAATCCAATGGCTCATAGGTCGTGCACTGCGTATGTGCTACCAAAACATGGCGGTGCATACCAGCATGATTGTATATATATATATATATATATATATATATATATATATATATATATATGGAATAGCATATGTGTTAGTGAAAATGTATCATTTTAAATGTGAATTTTATTCACATCATATGCCTATATGATGATACACCCTTCACTCAAAAAACATGGTTAGACCATAAATTAGATTTAATTTAATACCCTATACGATGATCGATTAGATTCATGGGGATGAGCGGCTCGGCCTGCTGCTCCCAACTTTTAACTCCTCTTCCAACCTCCCTTCTTCTCTCATTCATACTATCTTGCTGAGTCGTCGATGGAGTCACCTAAACTATAGTTGCTGAAATTAGAATAACAAATGTGCCCTATATCCACACCCAAATGTTTTTTTAAAATGAGAATCTAAGTTTGCATAATAAGTGGGGCAAGCCGATAAGTTCAATGGAGTTGATTGAGTTTAAATTAAATTTTGAATGTTAATTAATTAAATAAAATTAGTCCAAGTATTATGATTATACGAGCCTACAAGGAACAAAATTTCTTACCGCCACAATCAAATTTATTTTCTTATAGTTTAGTTGATAAAAATTGGGCCGTATCCCAAACCCCTTGACCGCAAGTAAGATATTTTTTATTTGTAATATTTTGAGTGTAAAACATAAAAACAGATGTAAAGCATTTAATATTGTTTGTGTAATCATAATTTGTTGATTGGTGTACATTAGTGAAAATTTTTCTTACCACAAAATGTTCAATTGGGATTTATTATTGGCTTAATTATTCTACAACTACCAATTGTGGACAACATTTGAGACACCTTAAAGGAAATTACTACATTGGAAAATTCTTAATAGCCAGCAATATACATTTTTTTTATAGAGAATACCTTTGTCATAGGTTTGTACTTTGGATATCCAAAATCCGAAAATTTGACTAAAGTTTAACCTCTTTTTATTAAGTTAGATTCAAATATAGGGTAAGCGTGATAAACGTTATGGAGTTCAAAGTTGTAAGTAGGAACTTTAAAGCAAAGCAATGCAAGAATAACATCAAAGAATATTAGCTCAAATAGATCTAGAAACGTAACCGTATTTATTTTTAGACCAAATAAAATCCCTCTTATTATTTGCCCGCTTTTATAGTGTAAAGATTTGTATTAACTCGAGCTGATACAAGAATGTCAATACAAGGTAAAATTAAGTTTTATCTTTTATTTAGTCCTTACATGACCAAATAAAGACCAGATTCTTTCTATGTGATTATTTCATTTCATCACATATAATCGCTTTACTTTCCGGGTCAATTCTCGGCATCACTATTTTTCTAATAAATTCTCTATAACTCGAATTAGATTTAGGTAAAAACCGAGTCATTCCCATTCAATTAACCGATTCAACAAAATTAGATTCAATTCAAACATATCCCAAAAAAATATGATAATTTTGTTCCAAGATAATAATATGATGATTGATAAGCAAAGGGCTAGTAACATCATTCATAATTCATATGATTCAACCTCCCATTGGAGTGATTTAAAACCTAGGTTTCTGGGTCCCACATGACACCTCAAAGTCAAACCAACCACCCGACAAAACAACCAATCTCCCCACCGATTTCCCCGAAGCACCCTGGGCCCCACACGCCCGCGGGCGAGATGGTCGGTCAAGATTCTCCCACCCAGACCCATCCACACCCACACGCGTACGGACGAGATTAGCTCACCGTCATCATGGTCGCACCCGGGCGGCGGAGCACGCACCGATTTTCGCCGAGGGGCGAAGCCGCGTCGACGGGTCGCCTGTACCAGTAACAAGCACCGATCCGTATGCTGTGGGAATTTTTAAAAACACCAGAGGTAAAAAGTGGCGCACACGTCTCGCAGAAATCAATAACGGCGATCCCTCGAGCAGGTTGAAGCCCCTAACCGCGACCACCTTCCTCCTCCACCGATCATACCCCCTCGCCGGATAATCTGCCTGCTCCTTTCTCCTCCTCATCGTCTTCTCTAGGTGAACGATCTGTTGGTATTTTTTTGCCCAATTTTTTTCTTGATTTTTTTGGTGGCGCTTGAGGTGTGATTTGACGGGGGCGGCAGTTTGTGTTGTGTGATCGTTGGGGGTGGTGGTGTTTGTTTGGTTGTGATCTGAGTGTGGATTGGGGCTGTGATTTGGGGTAGATGAGGTGAGGCTTGGTGATGATTGGATTCATGGTCGGTCTGTTGGGTGTAGCGTTCGGTTTCGAGGTTAGGCTCGTGGGCAACAAGGTATTGTGTTGAAAACAGCGAGGCTTGCAACCTTTTGGGTCGTCATTTCTTTAAAAAACTTGGTGGTCGTTTTTTGAAATGTTGAATTTTTGCTTGTTCTAATGATTGCGAGGAGATAAAAACTAGCTTTTTTAAGTGAGAATTTTTGTGGTTTGTTGAGAAGGGGAAGGTGAACTTGATTTGGTAGATGGATTATTTGGAAGATCACAGATTTTATCAGGTAGCTTAGTGTGTGTGTGTGTGTGTGTTTTTTTTGGTCCTTTTTTTGAGATGTCACTGGGGAGACTTTTCGGCAGTTGTAACTTTTTACTAGTTCTATTCCGAAATGTTTTGCATGATTGCTGTAAGAGAACTTTTGATTGAGGGAAAAGATGACTGGGCATGACTCTGATGTAGGATAAATGGGTGTTTTTGAAATTTGTTTTAGTTAAAGACCAGTCATTGCTGTGTGAAGCTTGTGGTATGATTTTGTTTTAGCTTTTTATTAGTCTAGCTGGTGAAAACCGTATATTGGAACGTGCACAATCTTTGATCCGGTCTTTTTTAAAAAAAAAATTCTGACATTTTGAACTGTCTACTTAAGTTTGTATTACCGACATGACTATGAATTTGTTTACATTGAGTTCCCTACTCAAGTTATAGTACAATTAAGGGCACCACATGTTTGGGCTTTAAAAGTTAAAATAAGTCTGTTTTTTTTTCATTTGTCATATGCATAGTGTTTGTCTTCAAGATTGCAAATTTGCAAGATTTAGCATTTGATTTCTCTTTCATCATATGTTGTAGCCATAATTTGGGCCTTTCTTTAGTTTTAGAACCCTAAACACAATATTAAGGTTAAGTAGCAATTATTTCATAGTGTTGTACATCAAAAATATTCTGGCATGCATTAAAATAAGTTTTCTTAGTCTGTATGTTCAATATGTAGGAAAGAGTGCCTTTTCCTACTGTAGTACATGATGCAAACCAGGACTAAGCAGTTGAAGCTCTAAAGAAGAAGTAGAAATGCCTCCTGGCAGCAACATTTGTAAGGAAGTTCCTGAATCTCAGGCAACAGACACTGATTTATCTATTGTTGAAGACGAGTTTGAAAATCTCAATCTTTCCAAGCCATCAGGAGTGCTTGTGGCTAAACTAAGTGTATCATCCACTAATGGTGTGCATGAACTTCTTGAGTGCCCTGTCTGCACCAATTCTATGTATCCTCCCATACATCAGGTTCTATAGATCACCTTCTTGGTTTTTATATAGTTGTTTTGTGTGTTTTAATAGGTTAACTGTATGCTAATTTTGATCTTATTTAGGTGTTCTTATATATTTATTGTTTTGGTTGGTTCATACAATTGTTTTTCATAATTTCTATATTTATTTTTGAAAAAAATGAAAGATTATGAAGCACTTACTTTGTTGGTATTAGCATGGTTCACCTACTTGCGGGATCTCACCGAGTTCTCCGCGAGATCTCGGTCTCGGGAGGTGTCCGAGACGAAACACCTCCCAGAGAAAGGGAGAGCATGAAGGGTGAGGGAGGGGGTGAGGTGGGAAGAGTTTGACCAGAGAGGGCAAGGGGAAGGCGTTGGCGAGATTGTGGGGAGCAGCAGCCATGGTTGGATGTGCGGGAGGGATAGGAAGGGGCAACAGCCATGGTTGGGGGTGTGGAGGGAGAGGGATGGCAATGAGGGGGAGGGGGAAGGAGAGAAGGCGGCGACCAGCGGAGGGTGGTGGTGTACACTGGGTTGGTGGGTGAGGGAGAGGGAAGGGGGAGGTAGACGTAACGGACAGGGTGGTGGTATATTATATATATTATTAATTATATTTTTATATTTTATTATTTATTTATGTTAAAATATGTTACATATATTAAACAAAATAGTTTTCCTTCAAATTTTTTTTAAAATCTTTTAGCATCCATATATAAATACTTTTATATAATTGTTTACTTAAAAGAAAGTTATATCCTACTGTAAATATTTGTTCTAAATTTTTTTTATAAATTATTGATTGCAAATAGTTTTTTTTCTTCTATGAATATGAACTTTAATATAAATATTTTCAATGTAGATTAATAAGAACTTTCAATACAAATATTTTTAATGAAAATAATTCACGTGAATTGTTTATTATATATGTTTAATATAATAGTGTAAATTTTACAAATCATATAAAAAAACAGAATACAAAGTTATGCAACTATTGTGGAAAATAAATAGAATCTCGAGGTGTATTTAGGTTAATCTACTTGTGATTTTATGGATAAAGATATTAGGTTGAATTATTAAATTAAACAAAATATTCATAAAATTGATAGACATTGTATACAGAATAGTTATTTATATTCGCATTCTCGAGATCCCAACATTTTTGAGATCTCTCCGAGATCTCTCTTTTCAGACCTTTTGAGACGAGACCTAGATTGTGGCCAACTAAATTGATTAATAATTGGATTTATGATTTATGAAATTATGTAGGAGAGAAAAAGATTGTGGTTTACCCCTTTGTTTTCCTGCGAAGCTGATATACAAATTGGAGCTTTATCTGATGGTGCTTTGAGTTGGTCTTGGTGATCACTTTTAGCTTTTGCTGAAAAAAACTTTTTTTAAAGTGTTGCTGTTTGTTAGACTACTTTCTTATCCACCTGATCCATTAGATTGGCGTCACATTTTTATGAAGCATGATCTGCAATCAACCATATTTGTCATCACTTCCGTATATGGGGCACGACATTTTTCTTGAGATATTTACTTTCTAATTATAAGTGCACTTGTACTGACAAGTTTATTCTACATTTAAACTGAAGAAATTATCATTTCCTTTCTAGTGCCCCAATGGTCATACTCTTTGCTCAGACTGCAAGCTCAGGGTGCATAACCACTGCCCTACTTGTCGATATGAACTAGGAAACATTAGATGCTTAGCACTTGAGAAAGTGGCCGAGTCTTTGGAATTGCCCTGTAGATATCAGACACTGGGATGCCCAGACATTTTCCCCTACTACAGTAAACTAAAGCATGAGCAGCAGTGCAGGTTCAGGCCATATAATTGCCCTTATGCCGGTTCTGAATGTCATGTTACTGGTGATATTCCAACCCTAGTGACCCATTTGAAAAATGATCACAAGGTAGATATGCATGATGGATGCACATTCAACCATCGATATGTGAAATCAAACCCACAAGAGGTTGAGAATGCAACCTGGATGCTCACGGTAAGCATATAACAAACCTAAAAAAGTTGCTTTCACTTTCTTCTAGGCTGCCTTTGTTTTCAAGGGTTATGCTTTTCTTCCCCACAGGTATTCAACTGCTTTGGGCAGCATTTTTGCCTTCATTTTGAGGCATTCTTATTAGGGATGGCTCCGGTGTACATGGCGTTTTTAAGATTCATGGGGAACGATAACGAGGCAAAGAATTTTAGCTACAGTCTGGAAGTGGGCGGGAATGGACGTAAGCTGATATGGCAAGGAGTGCCCAGGAGCATCAGAGATAGCCACCGGAAGGTAAGGGACAGCTACGATGGCCTTGTTATACACCGGAACATGGCTCTCTTCTTCTCTGGCGGTAACAGGCAGGAACTCAAACTTCGGGTTACCGGCCGTATCTGGAAAGATCAGTGATGCCGACTGCATCATCCTAGTGTAACTGTGTACTACCTTTGTAAGACGTTTAGGTTTTTTCCTTCATGTGTCCTAAGCGCTGCAACTATCTTAGGCTACAGACCTGTAGACGTGGGTATGTTAGTGTATTACTAGTGCGTTGCTCTGTTGTTGACAATCTGGACAAACTACAATGGGCACGCTTTTGATGATCTTTTGCTTATAGTGGGACAGGTGTTTTGGAGGACAGCTCTTGTTAACTATATTGGTGCTTGATCATCAAATTGTGTACGCGCCTACAAATGCAATCAAAGCAAAGAGACTTGTATTTGCGTTGAAAAGAATTGGCGTATATGAGAAAATATTTTCACGCCCAATCTACATCACTATGATTGATTTACGTGGAGGCTATTAGGATTCTACTAAACAATTTTACAAACAAAATGAGTTAACTCTAGGAAACTTACAAGGAAAATTTAATTACAACAAACGAACACGGTTCGTAAGATGATAAAAACTTACTTTAATACATGAAGAATAGTGAAGGGTTCTAAGGGTGGAGAGTGTTAATAAGATCACAAAGCAAATCAATTAAATCTCCAAAATCCTTAGAACCTTTTAAGATCGTGATGACTAAGTAATAGCAGAAGTGTTAAACGTTTAGAGCATTAAGAGAATTAACAATAAGAACAACTAAGTTTTAATTGATTCAAAGTCATAAGCTTTGTCGAACTTGTCAAATTATACACGTGATTGAATCAATTATCATTTATTCAAATAGACCTTAAGTGAAGAAGTAAATCAATCAAGTCTAAATCAATTGTAAACTCTTGATGAACAAGACCAATCATGCAGAACTCATACTGATTTAGATTTTATTCACTTAATGTTTTTTAACAATTAAGTTAAATACAAGATTATTGAGTAGAATTAGCACGAGTAAAATAATTAATAAGTAGACAAAAAAATAATAGAAAAAAATGATACACAAGAGACCCAAAAGACATAAGATTTTTTAAAATGATTGGAACTCTTAGTCCCTTTTTTTTTTATCACACCCAGTTCTTTGGTTGGGTAGGTCTTCACCTATTTCACTATGATACAACGTGGACACTTTACAAGCCAATAAATTTTTTTCACAAACTCTGACTAGAACTAAAGAAGTTGCATAAGTTCTAATTTTGACTGAGACATATCCAAAGGTAATCCTTGACCTTATGGCTTGCAAAGGGGCTTTTTAATGGTTGAGTAGACACGGTTTTCTTTACCAAGTAATCAACAATCTTCTTGGTCTTAAAGTTTTTGCCTCTAGAATTATTGAAGTCCTTAATTTCTTGAGCTCCTTCAAATTGAAATGTTTCAAAAATTTCTCGTTGTCTATTTTCAATAGTTTGACGGTTCTAGGTAATAGTTATCAAAATTTAGGCTCAACAAAAAATACATTAAAAATACTAAAATATTAAATCTTATTTCCTGACCTATCAAAACCTACTTAGAATAAATGAACGCATTCATCAAAATGATAGAAACCCACTTTCAAAGCATAGAAAAGAATGCATGGTAAAATACCAAAATACCAAGTCGCTCTTCCATGCATATCAAAACCTACTTACAACAAAAGAGTGTGTTTAGTAAAACGGCAAAAACCCATTTTCAAAACATGGAGGAAATGTATTGAAGATATTAAAATACCAAATCCCACTTTCAGACCTACTAAAATCTACTAAGAACAAAGGAACTCGCTAAGTAAAACACAAAAAAATCCACTTTCAAAACATGAAGAATGCATTTAAAATACCAAAATACCAAATCCCACTTCCAGGCCGACCAAAACCTACTTACAACAAAAGAGCTTGCTTTATAAAATGGTAAAAACGCAGTTTCAGAATATGGAAAATGCATTAAAAAACTTAAGTGCCAAATCCCACTTCTAGACTGTCAAAACCCACTTACATTAAAAGAACTTGCTTAGTAAAACGGTAGAATCTCACTTTTCATGCTCCTTTTCATCTTCTCCATTTTAAGAATCAACTTAAAGACATTTTCATCACCACCACTGAGCTCATCTTCATCTTCCCCAACCAAATTCCACTTTCACATTCGATCAAAGCCCAACTTTCTTAATTTCCACCATGCTCCTCTTCATCTTCAAGCTGTTATTGGAAGATTCAATTAAAAAATATCTTGTTTTTTACAAGAAAAAATTCTGCTGCCATAATATGAAATTTGATATAAAATGGCCAAATTTGGCCACCTCATGATCAAATTTAATAAAAAGAAAGAAAAAATAAACAATGTATTATTTTGATACTTAAATTTTTCTATAAATAAATAAATTCTAATCAGATATTAAATTTACAAACCTAAATATCTTATATACAATTATATCCTAAGAATCCGAACCATTAGGGGTAGGGAAGATCAGCAGGGTAATATAGTTCAACTAGTTGCTAATCCCTGTTGCAATATATGATATTTAGTTAATTTTTATTTTTATATTTTTCTATTTTCAAGGAATTTAGATTTTAACATAAATGTAAATTGAATTCAAATATAATGCATTTTCCATCAAGATTTTTTTCTATAATAGTTATTTATATTACTTGAATTGCTTTATATTAGATATTTGTTTGTAACAATTTTGTATTATAAAATATTGAAAGGATAGTGACAACACCGTATCAAAATAGGTTTAAATTTGTATTTAATTTACTTTTAAGAATAAAAAATAAAGAATAATATCATAAAATAGTTAAAAAATGCTTGGCAAATTCTAATTAAACTAAAGTTTTTATAAATAAAAAATAAAAAATAATATTATAAAATATTTAAAGTAGACATGACATCAGTTAAAAGTCCTCCGTCTAGTATATTAGTATAGATAGAGATCTTAGGAGGAAGCCAAGCGGATAAATTTATATTACACAAAGAAACGAATTTGATCAAAAGTGAACCTGTGCAGGTCAGTAAGGGAGTAGTGAGCTAGGAAGTGACGAGAGCTGCACCAGTCACCACAACCATCTCGTCGCCACCCCCGTCTTCTTCCTCCCACATTTGAAGCAGCCGCATTCGACGGTGTAATCAATCATCATAATAATCACAACCGGCGCTAACCCTCTCCCTCGCGTTCCCTCCAACACCGCCCTTCGCCTTCCTCAATCATCCATCCCGTCCCCATGCCAAATGGCAAATTTCTTCTTCTTCGTAGTCTAGTTTTATTCAAAAAAAAGACTCGCCGAAAAATTGGTAAAATAAAATAAACAATTACGTCATTTAATTAATATTACTCATAGAATAAAGCTGCTTCAACCTTCACTTCAATACTAATAAATAATAATGGAGTTGAGTCTCCCACTCGTCGTACCACCCGATCCTTCCCTTCTCATTTTATCAGGTTCTCAAGGTATTATTACTTACTTAACTTTGATCTTTTCTTTTGTTTCAATTTGCTAGCGTACTTGTTTATATTGTTGGTTGCATTTGTTTGTGATCATTGGCCACCTTTGCTTTTAGAGATTATTTGTTTGTGATCTGTAGATTAATTTTATTACTGATGCACTTGTTCGTATTTGATCTGTAATCTTTCCCCCGCTTCCTTTTCTTTTGTTGTTTCAATTACTAATAATGTACTTGTCTCTATTGATCTGGAAACTATAGCATTTTTCATATTAGCGCATGCATTTGCTTGTGATCAATAGCCAACTTAGCTTTTGGAGATTATTTGTTTGGCATCTTTAGAGTAATAGTTATATATTTTATGATAGATCAGCTGCATACCTGATTAATCCTTGCACGAACAGGATTGATCCAGTTGTCACCTCAGGTATAGGCAATTCAATCATGATGATCCTTGCTGATGATAAAACCAACTATTCACAACCAATCTTTCCCAGCACCCACTCTCTCTCAGAAAGCACAGTCTTCCATTAACTCTTCTTAGATTTGTGGCATAATGTGTCTATCATAAACATGTAAATCTCCTAATTCAAGCCTTATTACAAGACAAGTCTTAATAGAAATAGGACTCTTGATCACATCTTTATCAAGTAGAATATGGGTTTGTTTATGATATTAATTACCTAATCATTAAGATCTGGATGGGCATGGCCCACATGACCCAATTATAATATGCCAACATGATCAATAGCCAGCTTTGCTTTTAGAGAGAATGTCTCTAGTACACTGCCTTTGTCATCGATTTTCATTTATACACCTGTATGTTTGGATTTGATGCCGAAGTGTAAAGTTGAATGGAGAACTGTCCAATGATCATCTTATTTGACCATTGGTTGGAACTTGGAGCCGATGATCGCATTTGTTTGTGATCTATATCCTGGTTTTTGCTTTGGAGTGCTTTTTATGTGGAGCTTATATACCATGTCCTTAAAGGTGTATTTATTCTCTTTGGTCTTTCGTCCTCTTCCTTGTTTCAATTACTGTTTTGTACATCATCGTTTATTGGTTGGAATTGGCATTTTTTATCTTGCGCATTTGTTTGTGATTAGTAGCCAGCTTGACTTCTAGGGATCATATCTTCGGCCCTACCATTTCTTCAGTAGTTGGTATGGACTATGCATAACCACTAATTGTATACTACTGCTCTATGATTTTTAATTAATAGACTTTTATATTTGGTTGTGATGCCTAAGTAGTAATGTGTTATGAATAAATTTCGTATCATAAATTCTAAGGACGAAATGGGAAGAAATGAGAAAAAAATAGGGTAAGAAATGAAAGAAAACCCATTGTTGGGGGATAGGGGAGAATGCCCAAGAACTTTTAACAAGAAGAGACAATATTCATGGATTCCAAATCTGCAAGATTATATATTGTCACATCAGTTACACAATATAGAGAAATAAACTACATATAACTACCCACTTCTTATCTCTATCCTAACTGTCAAGTATTTCCACACAACACCAAGATGGCTATTCTAACACATAGATTATGCACGTGACAATCCTCCTAGTTAAGAAAGCCTTGTCCTCAATGTTTCAAAAAATAACAATCCTTGATAAATTTGCACAATAGTGCAAACTAGCTTGCATGGATTTGTTTTCAACTAGTGAAAAGCCAGACTTGGTTGAATGTGCATATCTAGCGTCTCATTAAGCAGCCATCATCATCGTGGCTTGGGCCTGCTATCTTTGCAAACTCCTTGAAGATGACAAACCTGCTTGAGCTATATCAAGAGTCATGCATTCCTTTCTGGGGATAGCCATGTCAAATTGTAAAGAAATACTCAAGGCTAGCACATCGGATCCCACTTTTTTTTTTATCATCTATGTCCATGTGGGGTCCAACATGATAATTTCGTCATTAACCTCTGCATTTACAAACAGCCAGGACCATATAGACATCTAAAATAATGGGAAGAATCAACCAAGTTGTATTTACGCCATGATCCATTTTTGTACATCTGTAGAGAAGGTGCCCAACCAATTTGCTTTGCCCAAGGTGAACTCTTAGCAAATTCCACAGGATCCCAACACCATATCATTTTATCAAACCACACATAGATAAGACATTAATTGCAACTCAGTTCAAAGTGCAACATAATGAAACTAAAACTAAGTTGAGGGATTTTACAATCCACCCACTTTAAGAAATTTTGAAATTCCTACACTTAGCCCGTTGTTAGCCTTAGCCTACAACCTTATTTGGCCGTGTCTGACAACTTCAAAATTCTTATAATTGGCCCATTACTAGCCTTAGCCCACTAACGTCCGGTAATTTAGCTAGTATCCCTAATTTAAAGGAGTCTAGCCTACAATGTAACACGGAACCAGGTTGATCTTATATCATTTATAACGACCCGATCTAAAGTGCAATATAATGGACCCAAGTCATTTCTTTAAAAATATTTAACCAAGTTAAAAAATTTATAGTTTATTCCCACTTATAAATAAAATTTTATCTCAGTAAATATCAGGTGTGGAAATAAATGGGGGATCTCACATTAATTATCGTACATCAAACAAACTTTAACTTCAGAAAGAATTGAACTTTTGATGCATATTGTCTCCTACCTTGATATCAATTAAGTAAAAAATCGGATTGATAATGTACCTTGAAACCTGACAATGTGACAGATCGGCAAAGAACTCTTGAAAGGCCTATGAATTGTTCACCTTCTGCAATGGATTCTTTGTCTACTGCATGTCTAACGATATTTATGTAATCTTGATTGTGACTATAGTTTCTTTTATATATATATATATATATAAAGTTCTAAAAGAAAACATTAATTGCTGCTGTTTCAGTTTGAAGAAGTATTTCGTCTGGCATTATTGAGATGATACCGGCTTTTATCATTATATGGCTCATACAAGAGGGACGCTTGTTGCTTCTCATACATTTTTCGCTGGTTTGTCATCAGTCCATAGAACTTGTTCCCAGAACTTGCATAGTCGACTTGGAGAGTTGATTAGCAAATATTAATGGAGAAATATGTTGCGCAGATCCAAAAGACCTTAGTTTGAGGACAACTGAAAATTCCTTCTTGTTAAGCTCATTTTTAGTCTGTGCAAGGTACTGCTCAAATGTTTTTTTCTTGCCAATTTCTTTTCTTCTCTCGTCCCCCTCCCCTCCCCACACCCACCTACCCAGTCGGAGTTAACATTTACAATAAGAGTATATTGGTGCTGATATGTAGCAAATCCATGTTTGAGATGACAATAAGATTTCAATTAAGTTACTAATAGAAATCACAGATTTCTGTATCAGCACTTCTCGTGACAGAGGATCAGATCAATTACAACGGCTTCCTCGAGGATTATGGTTGGGATTTGACTTTAGCGATCCTCATCCTGTATGAATTTCTATTTGATGGCTACATTTAGCAACTACATGATATTTTGGTATATCTTACAGTAATTGATGGTGTTAATTGATCCAGGATTTACCCACTCTTTACCTTCAAGGTGGATCAATTATTCTTGTGGGGCCTCCTCTTCAGCATGTTGATGAAGCAACACTAACTGATGACTTGCTTCTAATCATTGCCCTAGATGAAAACGGTAACATTCAAGACCACTCCCAGTTTTTTTGATTTGTTGTCTTTCAATTAATTTTATCTAGTTGGTATAATTGCTGTTAAAAATTTAATATACTTCTTCGGATTGGGAACTATTTTCTATAATGGTAACTGTTTTTCTATAGAGGTGCTAAGTTCAAAAATTGAATTCGAATTTTAAAAAAGGACTTATGGTCCGGTTGCAATGTTAGAGGCTTATTACAACCTTATGGTGTGACTGCCATCATGCTTGGGAAACTTATTTCAATAAAGGTTATTTTAGGTTTTCTATTGGCTTAAAACACCTCAGTATTTTCTTGTAGTATGAGACAAATATTCTTCACATATGCTAATCTATTAAGCTAATTTTATTTCCTCGAAATAAGATGGCCTTGTTCTCATCTCAGAGGGAGAGCAGGAGGGGTACCTTTTGAGGACGATGGTGATGCATTGACTTCAGTCAAGGTGGCTATCTGTTGACCTCTTATACAGCTGTGCTTAGATCTTCTGTCGTCACTGTGAGGGTTTCCAAAACAGAAAGGGAATTGGATACGACCAAAACGCTGCTTGTGTGCACATTTATTGTTATGTGATGGTGCCAAGGTAATGTATATAACTCATGGGAAATTGTCGTTAGATAGATTTTATACTTTATGTTGATTAATATTTTTCCTATTAACTTCTCTTGAAGGTTGTGGCAACCGGTATAGATGGAGGTGAACTGCAAATTAGGCTGCCTTTAGATTCTGAGGTCTCAAACTTGATAAGTGAAAGCAATAATCAGTACAAAGTTCGTCGAGGTACGCATTATCTTATAGTATTTTGGCTTCAGGCATTACCACATTCTTGTTTGGTATAGGTTTTAGGGTTATAGTTCTACCTATTTGGCTTCACCCATTCCCACAACTGATATCTCTAGATATTTGTCTTGTGCTGTATTACACAGAAGTATTATCCATGTGATTGTGACTTTGAAAATGTTTTTTATACTCTTTTTTTATACTATGAGATCATAAGAAATACAACCTTCTGGTATCCTATTTGATGCAGAAAATGCCATAAAGATTCTAGACTTTGGAAGAGCTTCCGGGACAAAGGGGAGTAGAACTTCCGAAGACTCCTGTTGAGCTCAAGAATGGAGATTGGGCACTTAAAGTTGTGCTCTGGATTGGTGGAAGAATAATCTCCATGCTTCATCTACCCACTGGTAATTGCCACAAAATTTTTAAGATTCACATTCTCTCGACACTTAAAAATGCCATCATTTACCTTACGCCTGTTGGGTTTTTCTTTCATTCGTTTTGAGCTGCTTTGCTTTCATCAGACTGCCAAGACGATATGCATCTAATTCTTATCTACCCAATGAGGTTATCAAAAGTTTTTGACTATAGAGCAAGATCTTTGCGTCAGGGTTTCAGTGGCTTCAGAGCAGAGTTGAAGTTGATGGCTATGAAGAGTACAGTGGATTGAATATCGTTCTGCTGGATGCACAGAGGAGTACAGAGTGGCAAAGTGAGTTGATCGTTATCTATCTTCTATAGAATTACTCACTATTCATTCATCATTGTCGATAAGAAATTTAAATTGAATGGGTTGAATTTCATATTATGTAAAAAACTTTAGACTCTGACTGAGTTAATGCAACTACAAAGGCTCTGTATGTTGCATCTCGTATCTTTGCTAGGAATTTTGGTGCTGGTTCTGGAGGTTTTTCAAGGTCTCTCAAATTTTTCTGTTAACTTGTTACTTTGGCATTTTAAAACAAAGAAGTCTAGTGATATAAGTCCCGACTGTAACTGACTTGCCGGTTGGTTTGTTTGCGTGCTCATCCAACATTCACGCTCTTGCATCCTACAGAAGTCTTTGTTGCATTTATCTCAGTCGACGGAGTCAAGCAAGAGTTTCGACCCGAATCTGGTGAACATGTTCTTGAAGGGGACTTTCGACCTAATGGTATCTGTTCTTTCAACCTGCAGGTTTAATTAAAAATACTTTCCAAAATCTTTCCTCAGCGAAAATAACAGAGACCATCTTTCCACTTGTCATCAAAATTATTTTCCTCTTCATTGTTCTGGAGAATGGATGCTCGTCGATAAATGTTCAGGCCTAAGTCTAGTTAACACATTCGACGTGATGTAAGTTAAGAAGTGCCTGATACACTGGGGAACTCGTACACTCAACATGGAGCTATGGTCGGAAGTGAGACCCTATTCGAGGGACACCCCACTTTCATGTTGGATTTTGGACTATATAATTGTATCATATGTTATTAATAAAGTTTGGGCCTAAATTAAATTGATCTATTAAAGTTAAGGTTAATGGGCCATTAATATTTAAGATAAATATGTGGAGATACCGAGTATGGATAAATATGTGTAGATACCGTTTTCGTAATCTCTAATTTATGATGGGTTAAATTTGAATTATGAAAGATAAGGATAAATACGGTTATACGAATAAATACGGTTATGGTCCCCGAATTCGCATCGTAGTTTTTCTTTTCTAGTATCCCATTGTATAAGAACTCTGGCTTTGGAGAACTGATGTAAAATTTGAAAGATCAAAACCTAAAGAAATGAAGAATCGTTTTGCTATTATAGATTCAGGTATGCTTTCGTGATTAAATTTTATTTTTTTGATGATTTAATTTGAAGAAAGATTTTATTGATGATGGTTTTATCATCTGTATAATTTAGTTAAAATTAAAGTTTTTATTCTACAACTGGTATCAGAGTTTCTTCATATTAGATCATTGAGAATTAATTTGATTTGTATTTATTTATTTTTATAATGAGCCAAACATCTACTTTGGTATCTTATTAAACAAAAGGGTGGTGTTGTTTATTCATTAATCAAATAATTTCGATCTTTGGGAAATATTCTTTTATTTATCACTTCTGTCTACGAGAACAAATTGATTTGGTCTTTACCCATTGGGAATAACCCTAAATTTTGCATTGTCAGTGGGTAAGAAAATTACAAGAAATTGTACATTGGATATTTGTTTTCAAATCAAGGTCCTCTTTTGGTAAAATATCAAATGAGGACAATAAAGTTACAAAAAGTTATCATTTCAGAAATTTCCAAATAAAGATATTTTTATAACCTTTTTAAGTTTTATGTTATTTGGGATTATTAAATTTAAATTATGCTCCAGTTATGATTAATATTTTAAAATTTATTAAGGACTACAATATGCTGCCAAAGTAGCTTATTTTGTAGAAATTAATTTATTTTAAAATATTAAGACAGTTGTGGGTATATGATTCATGTGAATATTAATCAGCCCAAAGGAAGGTTAATATTTGATAGAATTATATATTTATTTGCGGTAATAAATATGGGATAATTATCAAGTTTCCATGTGGATAATAAATCGGCCCAAAGAAAGGTTTATTATTTGACAAGATTTATTGTCCATATTTGATTATTGCAATGAGAGTGCCACTTACAAATTAATATTTCTATCCAAAGACTAAATATTAATGTTGTGCAAGGTATTTGCCGATGGGATTAAATATTGTTTGAATTATTAATCTTATTATGGGCATGTTGTTTTATGATGTCAAATATTGCTTCAAAACCAAAAGCACTAAGGTTAGAGCTATCTAAAGATTTGCTCGTGCATTTAGTTTTAATTTCTCTTCTGACATAATTTAGTCAATTCAAGGTCAGTTACAACTGTCAAAGGGACAAATGGACTCTTAATGAGCTCATTTCTTATTGTGTGCAAGAAGAAGAAAGGTTGAAGTAAGAACAGGCTGAAAGTACTCACTTGGCTAGTACCTATCAAGATAAAATAAGAAAAATCAGGCTTCTTGCTATTTTTCTTTTGTGGTAAACCTAGACATATGAAGAAGGAATGCGCTAAGTATCACATTTGGTGTGTAAATAAAGGTCCATTTCGTAATTTTGTTTATTCTAAAGTTAATTTAGTTTCAGTACCAATACACACTTGGTGGGTAGATTCGGGTGATACTACTCACATAAGTTGATACTACCAATTTAGGCTTGGACATAACAAGGAAAAGACCAGGACCACCAGTGCCTACGAGATCAGAGTGGGGTTTAGCATAGGTTGACCATCATATGTGTCAGCATCATGATCCAAACCCCTCTGGATCAGACACGCTTGATTGGACAACCTGAACCGAGTTAATAGCAGCCAAGATATGGCAAAGATAGTAGTAGATTTACGATGCATATGAGTAGGATTAGATATTTCTGCATCTAGGTAGTGCACAACCGCCGACCGAGTGCACAACCACCGTCCGAGTGCACAACCACCGACCGAGTGCACAACCACCGACCGAGGTGCACAACCGCCGACCGAGGTGCACAACCGCCGACCGAGTTGCACAACCACCGCCCGAGGCGCACAACCGCCGTCCGAGATTCACTACCACTGACCGCAGACGCACTACTGCCGTCCGTGTATTGCTCATCCACCGATCGAGTAGATTAGTTAAGGTTTAGTAGGACTAGAGTTTGAGGAACAAGGAATAGTTACAGTGAAGTCAGCAGAATAGAAAAGAGTTAGGAAAACTGAGGTTATTTGGATGAGATAGCATAGGATCCGACTTCACAGCTCTCTTGCAATCATTGTTTTGACCTAACACCCTTGGGTCAAATGTATGTTGCAAGATAACCCCATCAGGCACTGTTAGTGACAGTCTCATAGAGATGCGTATGGACAGATTCATGGAACATGACAGTATGACCTCCAAATGGGCGGTCACAATGATTGGATTGTACAGACTGTATGATGGGGCATCCATGGGCCACAATTGGCATACACAAACAAGATGGTTAGTAGATGATCACACGCGTAGTTTAACCCATTTAGCGATTGGCCAGCCAGCGATAGGAGTTTGACTTAGTATGAGGCATAGATAGAGGGTTCAGCGAGAGTGTTTTCCAGAGAGATAGCGATTCCCTTGTGTTTCGCCAGCACGATTAGGTCCTTACCTTGAGACATAGAGTTGAGCCCTACCCTGAGTATAGAAGCACCTTCATGGTACTGATTAGGGTTTACAGTGCAGGTCGGTATGGGCAGACCGATCTTACGATGACGAACCTCACCCCAGCTTGAGAACAAAGTAAATAGGGACTTCAGACAGACCAGACCGTGCAGACCAAACGAAGTGATACCAGTGTATGCTCATCTTGGTTGATAGCCTTGCTTTAGAGTCTACCACAGCGGTAGTAGTCATGTGAGTCAAGATTAGTACTACAAATCGGTACGGGACGGCAGGTCACACACCACTGAAGAGCGGACGAGACATGTGTCGAACCTCATTATGAGTCCCCGTAGACTTGAGGGGAGACAGTGGTTCTTTGGGTCGTTTGAACCCCGCCCGTTTAGAAGTGCGTGACTAGTACGGTATCAAGAAACACGTGCCTACTGTTAGCTGATTGAACTAGAGCCACTTAGGAGCCGTTTCTGAGATTTGTCATTGATTGACTATTCCACAGACTGATCACCTGTGGCATAGTAAATCATGGTGATCTTAGAGACAAGTCCATAGACCTACCAATATTTTGGCCACCCAGTATGCTACATAGGGATTTTATCTCCCTTACCACTTGCATGAGACCTTAACCTCACCATAGATAAGAGTGACATACCTATGTAGCGTGTGTGTCTATAACCCATAGGTCCCAGGAGTTCCCTGTTTACCTTGCATCAGATACCACATGTGAGGATGAGATGTCCCCTATTGAGAGTTCTTGAGTAGTGAGACTAGATTTCCACGAGATTCAGCCTCCCTTCTTATAACCTAGAGATGTCAGACAGAGTGGAGTTTTCACTTGAGGATTTCCACTCACCCCTTGTATGTATCAGTTCTACCATCAGTTTATCCAGATGATTGAGATGAGTATACATTGATCAGAGCACGTCCCACAGACCAGATGCAGACTGCTACAGCCCCATGCAGAGTATGTTATCATACTCCTTGAGACACGCTGTGCATGTACAGGTGTTCTCGCGACCATCCCGTTACAGAGTAGTAGTTAGTGGTTGTATAGATAGCCACCGGAGCCATAGTATACATTAGAGTCATAGCAGCTATCCTTGTTCTCTTATAGAACAGAGTGAGATACATGACTCAGGACCGAGTCAACTAGAACCAAGTGAGCGGTCCAGTTCCTTGTATAGGGACACCTGAGAGTTGGACCTAGACTGGCGACAGTGAGCCGTGCAGCTCATTAGGGTATCCACCGTACTTAGCAGGAGACTCATAGCAGGCCTTGAGGTGACTGTAGGACCTAGAGTAGAGTTCCTGCGAGTACATGTAGGTGACGGTTCACAGATGAGGATTAGAGGGACATGGGTAGATGTTAGCAGGTAGGTCTTACCCTCGGCGTAGTTTTCCAGACATAGCCCAGATTAGAACCTTGCGATACTCTAGAGTATTTGCTTGACCAACCCAGTAGGCCCTTAGGGGTGATCTAGGTTTTCCGCCGAGTTAGCAGTAGGGATCAGAACAGAAGAGAGGGATGATGATAATGTCAGAACAGACACAGGAAGTATAGAATCCAGCATGTTTGAGATGGTCAGCATCACAAGCAGGACTCGCCATGTCGGCACCACTACAGTCAATGAGGATGTATAGGACTGTTGAAGCAGTGAGAGGATACGACTGATATGTATCCAGCTTCCAGGTAGTAGTTCAGCAGAACCTCCTTGAGTTAAAATTTCGAGGACGAAATTTTTATAAGGAGGGAAGATTGTAAAACCCACGATTCGAGTCAGGGTTTTATATTCAGAACCGGTCGGTTCGACCGTTATTTTCGAGTCGAGTCAGTTTCAGAACACGTGTACTGAGCCGACGCCGGTCTCGTGTATGAGCCATGAGGGTCATGTGTACCCAAGTATATGATGATAACGTCATGAACACAGCAGAAAAGAATGAGTTATCAGAATATATGAGAGTATGCTAGTTCATTTTTTTATTATGATATATAATGGATCGTAGAATTAGTTTTAGGCCGTTTACCGCGTTAGGACGCGTTACGGGCATTTTGGGTGGGTTGATAGTTCTAGAGCATATCATTATGATTTTTTTGGTGTTGTTTGATTTTACGGGATTTTTCCCGATTTTTATGAATTTTTTTAGGATTTAATACGACTTAGTTATTATACTTGACTCGAGCCGGAGACGAGTCAAGTCTTAATTACGAGTTTGCCACCCAACCACTTCTCCACCGACCTTTTCTCCCCACGCCCAAACCCTAGCGCCGTGCCGCCCCTGTTCGCGCGCCACCGCCGCCACGCCGACGCCGCCCGGCCGCCGATCGACGCCGCCCAGCCCGGCGACGGCGTCGCCCTGCCGCCCCGACCAGGCCCGGCCACCAGCTGGCCGCCACGACGCGAGGAATCACACGCTAGCGACGCAGCGCTTGCGTCGCCGATTGCGCCGCCGCCGACCATCGCCACCACGATCAGGTGGTCGCCTCAGCACCCTCGAGCCCTCCAGCGACCTTCCCCGACCGGAACGGAGGCCATCGCCGCCGTGGCCGGCCGGATCTAGCCACCCATCGCCGCCGGCTCTGTTTTATGCCATTTTCCGGCGAGCCGCCACCTCCGTTGGCCACGTCGACCTCATAGATGAGTCGGGCTCGCCGAGCCGGTTCCGAGGGTACCCAACACGACCACTTTCCGGCCAATAGACGCCGCCGGCGATTGTCGCCGGAAAACCACCGGAAGCCGCCGGAAAACCGCCAGCAGCCAAAACCGGAATTTCTGGAATTCACTGGAATTCACCGGATCTTCCGCGGGGCTCACCCAGTCGAGCCCGATCGAGCTTCGGACGCCGATGAGCGCCGAATTTGAGTTCCGAGACACGCGACGGAACCCTAACCGTCGCCGATTGTCGACAACGTGAGGTATAATTACCTCCGATTGATTTATTTAAAATTGATGATAATTGTTAGCATAGCATGCTAGGATTGATTAATTATCATGATGAATGCTAAGATTATGAATGAAGTAATATGTGCATGATGTGATTAATAGTGAATGAAGGTTAAGTGATCTAATGAAGTAAAGTAAATTTGAGCATGATAATCGAGTACGATGTAACTTAGGAAAAACATAATAAAATTGGTATGAATAGGATGAGTTAGAATTATTTTCATATTTATGATTATTTGATTGTTATGGTTGATGATGTTGCATTGTGGTGTGATGTCATTGAGTTTGATGCATCATTTAGTTAGCGGGCGTTAGTATTTAGTTTTGATGTGTAGGTACGGAGTAGGAGCTCGCCGCCTAGGCGCGATGACACGCTTGGAGCTTCTACCAGGTCCGTTTAGGACTCGTCTCTGTTTTACGTCTTTTCTATTGTATGTTTGATTTATTGTCTGCAGGACGGGTTAAGTGGCGTTTTATCGGATCCCACTTAACTCGGGCCATTTAACCGAACATTTTCCGGATTAATAACCCCTCGAGGATGAGATCCCTCGAGGATGATTTCGAAAACAAGATCCACCACAAGTTGCCTTCGGGCCTATTATATAAATCCCTACCCAGGCCTATATATATAGTAGTTTTCGCGTTTTCAGTGAGACGAGAGATGGAGAAATCGACTGCACGTACCATGCAGAGGATGCCGTGACAGTCAAAGCGGGCTCTGGATTAGTGCCAGCGGACTGTTCCATTCCCGAGGGATCCTGACAACTCCGCGTTTGAGTTCCTCACACCCGGAGAACGTGGAGGTTTACGGGTACTGTTTAGTACAGCGCATGTCCGGACTTGTGGTTCAAAGGGTACTAAAGGCGACTGCCTGAGAGTACTCGGCCTTCGTGCTCAAGGCCAGGAGAAATATGGAGGTAAGGAGAGGGCTTAGGATAAAGTTTCATGAGAAGTACTGAAAAAGAAGTGCCGAGAGCGGCACAGTACCAGCAGCAGATCAGTAAGTTCGGGATGCTACCGGGTCTGCAGCCCAGTGGCTCCTCAGTAGTGCCCTTCAGAGTGTTCACGTGGAGTATATGATGTTTTCTTTCATATGAGAGTTTGCTCTCATAGCCAGTTTGTTATAGTTATTTTATTTTCCGGACCAGTAACACTTGTTACTGACGTGTTTTTATACTATATGTAGGTAATAATCACGAGTTGGAGGAGCCAGCTTGGACGGAGGAGCAATGAGGTCTTGTGCACACACATGTTAGATTATCTGAATGTTTAATATTGTATTATTATGTTGTTATTTTGTGAATGACATGATTAAATGTTTGATGCATGACAATGACATGAATATGAAATGATCAGAGTAGCGCAGCAAAAGTGTGATGGGTTAGGACCCAAAGTTCAGAATGAATGATGAATATAGTAGATTAGAAGTCTGTGTGAATGCTATTGTTGCTATGCGTATATATGTTATGAATATATGATTTTGACAGGGTGGCCCCTAATTGCACTTTTAGGGGAAATTCTGTCCCTTTCATTTTAGAATTTTTACTAATTTTAATTGTAATTGTGATGGTGTGAAATTTGAGTTGCATGTCATCCATGTAGTATCATGTTAGGGTTTTATGCATTTATCCATGCATGATAGAGTCGTATCTTCATCTTAAGACGCCGAGATTGGATCCGCATGAGTTAGGTTCGGGTTAGCCGACCTAACCGGGGCCTGTAACATGCCGGTTCGGTTCACGAGCGTGTGAACCAGATTTGGGGTGTTACACTTGCCATGAATGGTATGTGCTGAGAGACGAAACCGAACATTAAAGGACATAGTGAGAAGTATGATTGCTCATACTACTTTACCTGATTCACTCTGGGGTGAGGCACTAAAGACAGCAGCATATCTTCTTAATAGAGTACCAACAAAGGCAACAGTTAAGACCCCTTATGAATTATGGACTGGAAAAAAACCCAGTATTAAGCATTTACGCATTTGGGGTTGTCCAGCTGAGGCAAGGCCTTATAGGCCAAATGAAAGGAAACTGGACTCAAGAACAGTTAGCAGTTATTTTGTTGGGTACTCTGAACGGTCTAGAGGGTATAAGTTTTATGATCCCACAATAAGGTCATTCTTTGAGACGGGAAATGCCCAGTTCTTTGAGGATATTGAGTTTGGAGGGGAAATGAAGTTAGAGACTTTGTCTTTGAAGAAGAATCTGATTCTCTTTCCCATGATTGTTCTTGACAATAATCAGGATCAGGATTATATTCCTGATGTTGTTCAAGAAACAATATCAGAATTACAAGACAATGTCGAGAATCTCCCTAATCAAGTTATACCTGAAGAGCAAACTCAACAACCTCAAGAGCAAATGCCATTGAGGAGATCCAGAAGAGAAAGGAGAAATGCAATTTCAGATGATTATATCATCTTTCTCCAAGAACATGAGGATAACACTGGAATGGTGGAAGATGATCCAATCAACTTTCATCAAGCCATGAAGAGTTCTAATTCTCAAAAGTGGATTGATGCCATGAATGAAGAGATGAAGTCCATGAAAGCTAATGACGTTTGGGATCTTGTTCCATTGCCTGAAGGTGCGAAACCTATTGGTTGTAAATGGATATTTAAAACCAAGAGGGATTCGAAAGGTGATGTAGAAAGATATAAGGCTCGTCTTGTTGCAAAGGGCTTTACTCAAAAGGAAGGCATCGATTATAATGAGACTTTCTCTCCAGTTTCATCGAAAGACTCATTCAGAATAATTATGGCATTAGTGGCACACTTTGACCTTGAGTTACATCAGATGGATGTAAAGACTGCGTTTCTAAATGGTGACATTGATGAAACAATTTATATGGTGCAACCAGAAAACTTTGTATCGGGAGATTCAAAGAATATGGTTTGCAAATTAAAGAAATCCATCTATGGACTTAAGTAGGCTTCTCGTCAATGGTATCACAAATTTCATCAAGTGATTCTCTCGTTTGGTTTTGAGATGAATGTTATTGATGATTGTATATACCATAAGTTTAGTGGGAGTAAGTATATTTTTCTGGTTTTATATGTTGATGATATATTGCTTGCCAGTAATGATATAAGTTTCTTGCACGAAACCAAGAGTTTTTTATCAAAGAAATTTGAAATGAAAGATCTTGGAAATGCGTCTTTTGTATTAGGAATTCAAATACATCGGGATCGTTCTCGATGTATACTTGGATTATCACAAAAGACCTATATAGAAAAAGTGCTTAAGAGATTTGGCATGCAAGGTTGTAAACCAGGAGATACCCCTGTTTCTAAAGGAGACAAATTCAGTCTCAATCAGTGCCTTAAAAATGACATAGAAGGAAATGAAATGCAAAAGATTCCCTATGCTTCAGTAGTAGGAAGTCTTATGTATGCTCAAGTATGTACGCGTCCAGATATTGCGTATATTGTTGGAATGTTGGGCAGATATTTAAGTAATCCGGGATTGGATCACTGGATAGCAGCCAAAAGAGTCATAAGGTATCTTCAGAGAACAAAACATTACATGCTTACCTATCGGAAGTCAGATCAACTTGAGATCATTGGGTATTCTGATTCTGATTTTGGTGGATGTCAAGCTATGTCTACCTGCTTGCTGGAGGAGCTATTTCTTGGAAGAGTGCTAAGCAGACACTCATAGCTTCTTCCACCATGGCAGCTGAATTCATAGTTTGTTATGAGGCATCTAATCATAGAATATGGTTGCGGAATTTTGTCACAGGGCTGCGCATTATTGATAATATTGAAAGACCACTTAAGTTATTTTGTGACAATCAGTTTGCAGTATCATATTCAAATAACAACAGGAGCTCATCTAAATCAAAACATATAGAGATCAAGTTCCTTGTTGTGAAAGAAAGAGTTTAGAGTGATAAAGTTTCGGTAAAGTCTCTATAGAGCATATTGGGATAAACTCTATAGTTGTGGATCCACTTACTAAAAGTTTACCGCCCAAGGTCTTTCATGAGCATGTTGCTCATCTGGGTGTTGTATCATTTGATGATATGTTACTTTAGTGGGAGTTTGTTTTGTTGAGGTATTTGGTTTATGTTTCACTCTATTTTGGTGATCTCATAAGGTTGGACCAGTTGAAAATAGGCATGTTCAGATCAAATTACATGTAATTTTTATGCTACACATCCATACTTGATCTATGTCATTTAATTATGTTGATGTATGTGACCATGGATGGGTTTAGTTACGATAAATGTAACGAAAATCGTCTTAATCTTATATTAACATTAATTAATGGACGAGATTGTTATTTTGGAAGAATAACGTATGTTATTTTGGAGCTCATACGGTAATATACAATTATCTTTATATATATAGTCCAAGTGGGAGATTGTTGGATTTTGGACGTATATATACAAGTATATAATTGTATCATATGCTATTAATAAGGTTTGGGCCTAAATTAAATTGATCTATTAAAATTAAGGTTAATAGGCCATTAATATTTAAGATAAATATGTGGAGATACCATATATTTAAGATGAGTATGGATAAATATGTGTAGATACCGTTTTCGTAATCTCTAATTTATGATGGGTTAAATTGAAATTATGAAAGATAAAGATAAATACGGTTATACGAATAAATACGGTTATGGTCCCCGAATTCGCATCGTAGTCTTTTTTCTGGTATCTCATCATCCAAGAACTCTGGCTTTAGAGAACCGGTGCAGAATTTGGAAGATCAAAACCTAAAGAAGTGAAGAATCGTTTTGCTATTATGGATTCAGGTACGCTTTCGTAATTAAATTTTATTTTCTTGATGATTTAATCTGAAGAAAGGTTTTATTGATGATGATTTTATCATCTGTATAATTTAGTTAAAGTTAAAGTTTTTATTCTACATTTCAATCTCTCACAAATATGAAGTGAGACTCATTGCTTAGTGACAAGGCTCACCCCTCTGGAAGCTGCAATAATAATGATTTAGCAGTTTCATTGCCGGTCTTCAAAACTGCTGGTGGAGCTGGATTGACATTAGCAGGCCTGCGCTCATGTACTGCAACAAACCAATAATTTCTTAACTAGCAGCCAAATAAGATCGCACAGAATACTGTGCTTTGCATCTGGCCTTCCCTTGTTGACTTGAAAAAAACTCCGTCGTGTTCTCTTAAATCATTTGCTAAAAGTCATCAAGATCTACTGCTGCAGCGGTTTCTAGTCGAACCGAAATCTCCTCAGGTGCACCTATTTTCGGTAATTTTGTGACCCCGTTTTCAATCATTTGGTAGATATTGACGATATTTTCTGGAATTTTTTGCACTGTCTCGAGGGGACTTCATTGGTGGCTGCGTGGAAATCGGTTCTTTCTAGTCATATTGTTCCTTTGCCTCCTTATGGGTCGTCCTTAGCTTTGTATTTAATTAGATAATAGCTGCATGCTAAGTTTATCTCAGATAAGCGTCTTCTGGCCAACAGAAAAGCATATCTTATCCCCTAAGACTTAACCACATAAATTAATTGACAAAGCATTCCTGCCCGATCATTAAAACCAAATTAGTAGAATGTAATGTGCGAATAAGCATAGCATGTGTCTTGCACTAGCTAGTTAAATTCGGAAGAATCCAAAATCTGTGTGCGGTGTGATGGACTCTTGCTGTCACCGAAATAAATCTGTCGTCCGAAACTCGCCGGTGGTTTTTTAACGACGCGTTACCAGTTGAACGAGAGGATGCATCCGTTGGGCCGTTAAAAGTCCATTGCTTGTGAGTTGTGTGATACCTAGTACAATACCACCAGCCTTGTTATTTTCAATATTCAAGCACATCCTTCGTTTGAACATGAGTGGAATAACTTGGGTCTTGTAAATAATACACGCCATTTTGGCATATCCTCGCTAAATATATACAAATACATATAACCAGGGTTGCTTTTCCTCCATCGTTCTTTACCCATGCCTTTTCTAGTCGTTCTTCCTCTAACGACCTTGAGGCCTCCCATGCATCGGCCCCTTCCAGCAATCACAACACTAGAACCCAGTTCAAATAATGTTAAAGAGGTCACTCCTACTGAGGGAGTAGTAAAAGAGTCTTGCCCAGTTGATGTCATTGGAAATGGGCCTTGTTCGGACGTCGACAAGCTGGGGTGGCTCAAGTCACAGATAATCGGAGGCGAGGCTGACCTCGATTCCCCTTTTGGGCGTCGTCGGATCACCTACTCCGACCACACGGCCACTGGCAGGTTCCTCCGGTTCGTCGAGGACTTTTTACGGGAGCTACTCCCTTTCTACGGTAAATAGCAAATACTCACTCTTTCGATCAATCTGTTCATAATTACCCATCGTAATCCTTCTCATCTGGATTACAGCACGAAGTGATCAAGAATCTTAATCTCCTACCACGTGAATAGATAGATTCTAAAGTAATACAAATGCTTAGTTTTTAGAGCATGAAGTGCATAATATGTAACCTTATATATGGTATTTTCTATTTTCGATATATAAGGAAACACGCACACACTTGACAGTCACGTAGGCAGGCCTTCACACCACCAATCTCATGCAACAAGCCTCGTCCAACGTCAAAGCCTGCATGGGCTGTGGGCCCAACGATGTCCTCTTATTCTGTGGGTCCGGGTCCACCCATGCAATCGAGCGTCTCCACGAAGTGATGGGCCTTGCCATCCCCTCCATCTTAAGATGACGGTCATCGGCTCTTTGGTCCCCACCGAGAGATGGGCCGTGTTCACGGGCCCATTCCATTGGAGCACCACTCCAACCTCCTCTCCTGGCGCGAAAGCCTGGCCCAAGTCGTCGAAATTGGGCTCGACGAGATGGGCCGAATCCACATCAACACTCTTAAATGGGCCTTGCGATGCCCCTGCCTGGGCCGGCCTAAATTGAATGATGAGATAAATTATAATGATCTTCTTAATTTGAAAATAAACTCTTGTCCGAAATAAACTATAATGATTGGATAGCATTATTTAAAAATGTTGTTATATTTTGATTATTTAAATCCTTACATAATTGTTATTTTATTGGCATTTTTTTCATACCAATTTTTTAGCCACTCTACAGCATCAATTGGAGAACGGGCCACATGGACAATCGTCAAAGCTTAATGAAGCAGGAAATAGAGGAACAGACAGGAGGGCAATGCTCAAGCAAGTTTAAGAATCACATGATGCAAGTAAGGCTTTTGGCAGAAGCGTTGCCAGATCCCCCCTCTTACCAGGGAACACAGCCTCCAGACGAAGTCGATCCCCAGCTTTTGAATTCAGGCACATTGAGTTTGGGATTTCCCGATTTCCAGGTTGAGATTTAAGGAAAACTTCCAATCACACAACAAATTATTGATGTATGTTACAATGAAAAAATATTAGAGACAGAAGTTGTATCTTTTTCAGTGAAATTTTCTAACATGACATTTCCTAGCGAGATATTGTGTTCGTTACAGTTATAACAAATAGCTGAGGAGGTGTCTTCCCTAAATGATTGCAAACAAATGCACTAGGAACCTCCCATACAATCATTTTCTATTAGCTTATTCATACAATAGAAAATTTTTTAGCATACTTAAATTGCAAAAAAGAAAAGATCTTACATTAAATAACTTAAAACAAGTATGTACATCTTGGTGGGAAGGTAAGGGGAACTTGTAGCTGCTTCTCGGTTCAAAGCAACTAAGCAGCCCTGAAAATGTCTTTCCCAGGAAGAATAAAATACATTAAGCACATCCAATGTCATCCGTTATAAGTTTATTCATCAATTTGCAAAATTTCGTTACAGTAAAAGAATGAATGGATTACTAGGTAAAAGCAGCAGCTTATGAAAAAAGTAATTTAAAAGCATGTCTACCTTTGATGGTGCTTCATGACACTTAAGAACAGCTGCAAAATTAATGCACATGTAGAAAATTCCTTCTCGACTAATATGACTTCGCAAATATAGCCACTTCGTCCGCCGGAGAGCCTGTCATGAAGCATGACTTCTGTCCAGATGGTTGTTCAAATGGAAAACACCTAATAGTAGCTCCAGTTTCTTCTTTCACCTTCAACTCTTCATTGTCACTATGGCCAACGATACCCCGTATAAGGCATGGATTGTCACTGCAGGGAAAAAGGGGTAGAAAACTACGTACCTGGCTGACCAAGGACCTCTGGCCCATTTGCCTTCAGAAATTGCTGCCTTCAGTTCGTTGTATGAGCCCACATCCACAATGTTCCTGAAAGTACCCCAAAGAAGAAAGTAAACTTTTCCCCCGGGACAAAATGCAGCAGTTCCAAAACTTACAGTAAAATAGCAAGAAGAATCAGGTTTAAAAGTAAATATACCTGTCTCGAAATTCAATGGCTTTTTTCAGCAGAGAAGTCTGAATATCATCCAACTTCCCCTTCACCAAGGATTCCAGGACTGATGGGTCCATAGATATACCAAACATCTTTCCTTGCTTACCAGGAATGTCTCTCCGGGATAGGACGACTGTTCCATTGGAAACATCCCGAGGTCCAATTTCAATCCTCAAAGGGACACCCTAAAAGAGCACAATTAATATCAAAATATTACCAATTATTTGATGCAAAAAAAGAGCAAAAGGTTCACTTTGCTCAATCAATCCTAACAGAACTAATTATTGGGCCTAAGTATATGTGACCAACTTAGAATGTATATTGGCCCCAAGAGGCGCACCTTCATCTCCCAGAAATTAAACTTCCACCCAGGTGTCTTTTGTTCTGAGTCATCAACTTTGACTTTTAGACCAGCAACCTTTAGTATCCTCTCTACAGATGAGGCAGCAGTAAGCACTCCACTTTTTTCTTCAGAAGTTTTCCAAATAGGTACTATCACTACCTATGATAGAAAGCAATCAAGAGTTCATCATCAAATCAATATGGACAAAATTAAATGCACACAAAGTGAAAACTGAACTAGTGACCAAACATCAAGAGGCTGCCTTGCCTGTATGGGGGCAAGCCTCGGAGGAAGCATAAGCCCAGTATCATCTCCATGTGTCATGATGATTCCACCAACAAAACGTGTACTGACAGCCCAAGATGTTTGCCAGACATGCTGCCTTAGCCCACTTTCATCCGTAAACTGTTCAGATGTAAACAGCCTGAACCAATTAGTTTCCTTAAACAGGTTAGAGCCAAACTGTGAACATCTCCAAACAAAAGTTAGGCAAAATAATTATCATGGAGAACCCAAAAGCATTTTTTCTCCAATGCAAAGACAACTTAACATAAACAATCAATTCAATTAAAAGGGATAAAGTCAAAATATGAATACATGAACACAAAGAGTCAGGGCGGAATAATTATCATGAAGAATACCAAAAAAATTACATCTTGTGCAGTAACATCTCAACATGATAAACCAATTTCAACCTTTCTAGTTTCTGTGAAAGTTTATAAGCACAATGCCAATATTAAAATTGACATGAGTTAACAGTTTCTCAAAAAATGTGATTTGGTTCCAATAATACAAACTGATCTTAACTGTCTGTATGTATTTATTATGAGTAACTCTACGCATGCTACATTGCTACTTCTTCTTTTCATGCATCTGATCCCAAATAAATGTATTGCTAGACAGTAAGAAAACAAAGCATAGGCAAAAATTTCATGCCTGTGTACCAAAAGCACGAGAAAAGTTCTGGCCTAGATTGTGGCTAGTTCCAGCTTGTAGAGCCTTCCGATCACCCATCATAGCTTCTATAGTATACGTTTTAGATGCACCAGCAAAAGTTTCTGCCCTTGATTTGCGGCCCGTAATAACAGGTATGGCAGCTTGCTCATAGGCAAATTTTTCATAGACACGTATCATTTGTAATGCCTGCAGAAAGCTAATATGTATTAATTCATGTCTGCACATGAAAACATGATTTTAGTTTCTTACTAGCTTCTAAAACTTCAATAAGAAAGCCACCTCTTTTTCTGCCTCTTCTGGGGTAGCATGAGCAGTGTGACCCTCTTGCCACAAAAATTCTAGTGTCCTCACAAATGGTTTTGTACGCATCTCCCATCTAGTCACGTTTGCCCACTATAGCCATTATAAAGAACATTTTAGAAAGACACATCTCCAAGGGAGTGTTCCTCTAGCATACTGATTTAAAACCTTACCTGATTAATCATCAAAGGAAGGTCACGGTAACTATGAATCCACTGAGTAAACATATGGTTGACGATGGTTTCACTAGTTGGCCGAACCTGTTTGTCCCTCAAACAAAAGGGAGAAGGGAAGACCATGAATAACTACCCAGATAAAGAGAACTAAATAGCTATTAAAAACTAACCACAAGCTTCTCTTCCAACTCCTTCCCACCTCCAATAGTCACCAGAGCTAACTCGGGACTGAAACCTTCAACATGGCTAGCTTCTTTCTCTATAAATGAGTATGGAATGAACTGCATTCACAGCCAACAAGTCACATGAATTGATAAATTTTCACCATTCTCCAACCTAAGACCATTAAAGATCCACACCTTCTCACTAAATAACACCAATATTTGACGCAAATGACTAAATTTTTACATTTGCCCTTAATTCAATCAACTAAATAAACCGCATGCCTCAATCAGAAAATGCACAAAATTTTGCAAAACATACCTGAGGGAAGTACATGTTACTATGGCCAGTCTCCTTGAACTTGACATTCAGGTAGTCCTATATATATGCAGATACAACAGCAGGAACAACACAAATTGGCATCCACCAAACAACACCAAATCACCAAAACCAATAAACTAAACGAGAAGAAAGGAACAGATACTTGGATGGCCTCCCAGATAGCATAGCCATAGGGGCGGATGACCATGGTTCCTCGGACGGGGCCATAGTCGGCGAGCTCGGCGGAAGAGATGACGTCGAGGTACCAGGCGTTGAAGTCCAGGGAGCGAGGCGTGATGAAGCCGTCGTCCCTGCTCCTGGCGGGCGGGACGGGGGCGGCGCCGGCGCTGTGCTGGTGGCGGGTGGAGACGCAGCCGGCGGCCGTCGAGGCCGGGCGGCGGAGGAGGAGAGAAGGAGAGCGGAGGATGTAGGACGAGGTAGACAAAGAAGTAGAAGAAGAGAGGAAGGAGTTGGTGAGGGTTGGCGGGAGTCGGAGGGCGGCCATGGCCATGGCCATGGGAGAGAAAGACCAGAGCTTGGCGGTCACAGCCACAACCTCTTTCTTTTAGTTCATCGTATACATTTGACAAAAACAAGTATAAATCCGGGTTGCACGAATCGGCCGATTCCGAGTGGAATCGGCCGATTCAAATCGGATCGGCAGCCCGCTCGATCCGACTTCGGGGCCGAATCGGTCGGCCCCGAATCGGGCGATTTCGCTCGATTCCGACCGATTTGATTCGGAATCGGAATCGACCGATTTAAATCAGAATCGGTTTTTTAGTAAATTACTAAAATACCATGGGTATGATTTTTATTAAATTATTTAAGCATGGGTAAAATAGTAATTTGGATTTAAAAAACCTAAAATCATGCCCATCTCCCCCCGCTTCCGCCGTCGCGCTCGCTCCGCTCGCCCTCCGCCGCGCTTCCACCGTCCGACCTCAGCTCCGCCCGACCTTCCGACCACGCCACCCCTGTCTGACCTCAGCTCCGCCTGACCTGCAGAGTGTGCTGTGGAGCGCAAAGGCCAGGAGTTCGGAGGAATCGGCGGCCGCCCTCCGCCGCGCTTTCGCTCGCCCGACCTCAGCCTCCGCCTGCCGCCGCCGCGTTTCGGCCTCCGCCGTGCGTCCCCGACTCCGGCTCGCCGCCGGCCGGGGTAAAGAGCGGAGGGTGGCATTCTCGTACCAAAGTTGACTCGAGTCTAACTCGAATAAAAAATAATAATTAATTCTAAATAATTTAAAAAATCTTAAAAAATATTTAAAAATATCATAAACTATAATACAAAGAATAATATCAAAATAACATTAATACCTAATTTTAATATATTTATATTATGAATTGATCAAATTATTATATATGACCGATTAAACTAATTTGGACCGATTCAACTGAACCGATTCCTGGCCGATTCAGACCGATTCGATTCCGACTCCCTGGAAAACCGATTCCGATTCCAATTCCGAGTTCATACAACCATGGTATAAATAGATAGAAACATGTCTTAGCCATCCTATACTTTGTATTGGTGTCATTGCCAGCCGACTTAGCAAGCTAGCGGTGAGCATAATGTGTTCAATTTATCTCATATTTAAATATTTAAATTTAAATTTAATTAGAATTCAAATTTTATAAGTCGAGTTTATGTCGGGACTCGACTCGAGCTCTGACACAATTATAACTAAAAATACTTATACCTCATTTCGAACTCGACTCGATAATATAATATAATAATATATATAATATCATTTGCCTATCAAAATACATTTAAAATTATAGATAAATGTTATTAATAACTATATACTAGATTAATTACATATAATTATTAATCATCTACTTCCACCACTATCTATATTCTCACAAATAGAGCAATGACATAATATAAAAAAATGTAAGAAAATCGAAAAATCATTGAAGGTCATCCAAGGCATAAAGTATAGCTAAATTTATACCTTCGAAACCAGCTTTGACCTCAAATAGGAGTTATCCATTTTAGCAGTAATACAAATTGCATTACCAATTACATACTATAGTTTTAAATATATAGCAAACAGGAAAGAGATAAATCAATGTCAATTTATGAACACAATATTTACTCAATTCAAAATGTGACTAGGGAATATAATTTTGTATCAAAATATACTTTTTCAGATTCTTCTCAGCTTCCAATTTCCAATTATCTCTTTCCTACTCGGCTTCCAAAATGTGCTTCCATGTCTTATCGACTTATCTAATTAATAGTTATTTATAAAAAAACATCACATATTTTTATGGAAAAAGAAAAAAATGTTAATAGAGGATGCACACTTATATTAAAAATTTCTTCCATGTTTGCTAATAACATGATATGATAAAAAAGAAAAGAACTAAATCAAACTCCCAAAAAAAAAACCAACAAATATACACAAAATAGAAATCAAAACACAGAAAATTGTGTTTTTTCCTACACGGCTTAACGGGTCCTCCTTCCCACATCGAGCCATCGCTAGATATACCTAATTAAAAATTAAATACATGGTCAGTGATTGATTAACATGAGGTGATTAGAAATTGTGTTGTGATTATTATTATGATGGAATAGTATATCCGTGTATTTATTGATTATTATGATCATGATAAATATGATGATGATTGTCCATAAATAAGTTATGATAAAATGCAATATAAATGAGCAGGAGTGTCAAATATATGCTAGTGATTATTTGACTCACTTGTTTGAATGTTTTGAATGTGGATCGGTATTAGCAAGTTGCTTCTGACAATTAATTAGTTAATGATTGAAACTAGGTTTTTTGAAATTAAGAGCCTATTTTTTAGCTCAATTTGTTTAGTTTGGTTGCTTGAAAATAAATGTTTAGTATTTTAGATCTCTTTTCTTCGTTGCCACTTCTTTGATTTTTGTAATTACTAATTCAAGTATTAATGACCGGTGCATCCATTGTTGGTGTTAATTTAATATTTTTATACTATTTTTGGTAAAATATCTTTTTTATAAAGACATTTCTCTACTGTTAATAGTAAGAAGTTGGTTCTGTGAGGCATTTGAGCATATCAGCTAACAAATGCATTCACAATTAAATATGAAATACATGGTGGTCATCATACCTCGTATAATCTATAAGTTTGTTTTACATCACATATTCAAACACAAGGTATATTTAAAATTTTAATATCTACTTCTATTAGTTGTTAACTTGTTATGACTTTGGTAGTTATTAGAATACACCCATGAACTTTATTCATTACGGATAATACTAGAATACATTTATTCCTTTTACAACATTTATTTATTTTTATATAATCTAATGTCTCACAATGGATGATATCCATTAATTTTTTTTCTAAGATGAAGGCCGGATAAAAGTTGTCTATATATGTAGACTTTTGATATATTTTTTTCAATTTTGTGTTTACAATTCTAAGCATTTTATTTTTTGGAAACATATTCTATTAAATTGTGTTTTAGGTTTTTTTAAAAAAATTAAAACATCGTTAAAACTTGAAAAGACTTTTTAATACTGAGATAGTTTATATAAATATGTTGATAGACTATTTTTGTTCATTTTAATCTATATAACTATATATTTTTCTCCTAAACGAGTTACTTTCGACTCTATGATTGAGGTGGTTTTAAGCTCTCAAACGAGTTGGTTTTGAGCTCCTAAACGAGCTAATTTTGAGCTCCCAAATGAGTTGTTTTCGAGTTCTTCAAAATTAAACTGTTTAAGTTATTCGAGTTCGAGTCGAGTTTAAACAACATAAAAAATATTTGAGTCGATTTCGAGTATATATGTTTAAAACTCGTTTGAACGAACTTCGAGTTATTCTTGTCGAGTTTAAGCACAAATTAAACTTGGCTCGCTCACTCAATTAACATTCACATGAAATTTTTATTTATTTATTATTATTATTATTATTATTATATATTAGTGTAAGATTCAATATATTAATATAATATATATAATTTTTATTTTTTATTGTAATTAATTATTTTAAATTATTGGTTTTACTTATGTCAAAGTATCACCCTGATATTAGAAATCAAATTAAATTGGGTTGTTGACGATGGCGGAAGAAATAGATTACAAGATTTTCAAATTATTTTTACATTAAATATATATTAAAATAAGATTCATTATATTAGTGGAGGTGCATTCTTTAGCTTAAGTTAATCTTTACTTTTTAAAAAAGGATTTGTTACATATGCTGATTTTGGAATGTATTGAACAATGTGGCCAAACCTATAGGTCGAGGAAATAAATAACGATAAAAAAATTTCATAAAGTGGATAGATGATAAGATTTCATTAATATATTTCGCATCCAATACTTATTAATAAATTATTGTTAATAAGGCTGAACTTGACCTTCAACTTCAATTAGTCATTTTGAAGAATTGCACTTGGGCTAGTTGCTATAATTATAGTGTAAAAGGTATTGTTTATGTAAAACCCGTTACTCGAGTCAGGGTTTTATAGTCGTTAGCCGATCGGTTTAACCATGGTTCGAGTCGATTCAGCTTTCAAAACACGTGTGCAGGGCCGAGGCCGACACTGTACACGTGCTATGAAGGGTTCATATATACCCAAGTATCGATGATAGCGTCAGATACACATTAGCAGACTGAGTTATCAATAAGTATGAGAGAATACAGTTGTTTTTATTTTTTTCATGTTGTGACCGTAGAATTAGTTTAGGCCGAATAACACTTTAGGACGCGTTAGATGGTATTTGGGTGGGTTATTAGTTATACAGCATGTCATTTGGATGTTGTGTTATTTTGTTTGATTTTATGGGATTTTTCCCTTTTTTTGAATTTTTCTAGGATTTATTCCGAGTTAGTTATCATTCTTGACTCGAGCCGGTGTCGAGTCAAGTCTTATTTACAAGTTTGCCACCGCCCTATACTTCTCGTCTTCTTCCCCGACACTTCCCCTTCACCATCCCAAACCCTAGCCGCCGCCCTTGAGATTTTTGCAACCGCCGCCGACGCCACCTGCCACCGCCCAGCCCGGCCGTGTCGTCGCCTTGCCGCCTCGACCACGCCCGGTCACCGTCCAGCTATCGCGATGCTGGAAATTGCCACGATTTCATGGCCGCTCCAGACACGATTCCATTGCCGTGACGTCGAAGCCCTTCCCCTCGACCTTCCTTACAATTCCCCCCTATTTAGCGCCGCCGTCGAGGCCGATCGTGGGTTTTATCAGAGCAACCAACCACCCCGACCGAACTCGAACTCGTTGCCGGTGGCCATCGCCGCTGCGGCTGCCCTCGTTGTCACCACCATTGGGTCGAGCTCACCGAGACGGGGCTAACCCCTACCTCTGATTGCCACGCTAGAGCAGTCGCCGGAAAACCATCGGAACAGTGGCAAAACCACCGGCACTGTCACCGGAAAACCGTCGGCTCGACTTCATCGCTTTCGTCTGTCAGCACCGATTTCAGCGCTGATCGCGAGGTGGTTCTTCCATTTTTTTTTGAATTATTACATACACGTTGTGGTCATGGTAGCGATATTGGAATTAATTTTATTAACTTCATAATTTTAGTTTAATTAATTGTGAATTATGATAAACATGTGATGATTAGCGTAGATTGTGTTGTGTGATGTAAATGCTACTAATGAAATTGTTAGTAAACCATTGAATAGTTAATTAAATGCTTGTTAACTAGTTAATTTATGAATTTGCATGAATTAGGTTTTGCATGCTAGTATTAAGTTAAACAGATTAAATTGATTAAACCATTGTCACCTAATTAGAATAGGTATGTTTTGAAATTGGAATTAAAAGTGCTAGGTAATAAGTAACGCATGAAATCATAAAATTATTAACTTGCTTGACAATTAGAGATTTAGTGTGATTGTTGAGATGATTGTCATGTTTGATTAGATTCATGTATGCATGCGGATATATTAGTTATATAGGCGTGCATCATATATGTATGGGCATTAGTAAATAGTTATGTTCATGTAGGTTCGTTGCAGGAGCTCGCCGTCTAGGCACGAGACTGCGCTTGGAGCTTCTGACAGGTCCGTTAGGACACGCTTCTCAGGTTTTATCGCTCTACTCTATCGGTGATTTGATTTATTGATCGTAAGACGTGTCAGGTGGATGATTTATCGGACCCCACCTAACACGGGTCATCTGGTCGATTATTTTCGGAATTAATAACCCTCGAGGATGAGATCCCTCGAGCTTGTTTTCGAAAATAAGATCCACCTCAAGTTGCCTTCGGGCCTATTATAATAAATCCCGACCCAGCCTTATAAATAGTTTTATCGAGTTTTCAGTGAGACAAGAGAAGATGAGTCGACTTGCACGTGCCATGAGCGGATGCCGTGCCAGTCAAAGCGGGCTCTGGATTAGTGCCAGCGGACTGTTCCATTCCCGAGGGATCCTGACAACTCCGCGTTTGAGTTCCTCACACCCGGAGAATGTGGAGGTTTACGGGTACTGTTTAGTACAGCGCATGTCCGGACTTGTGGTTCAAAGGGTACTAAAGGCGACTGCCTGAGAGTGCTCGGCCTACGTGCTCAAGGCCAGGAGTAATATGGAGGTTCGGAGAGGGCTTAGGATAAAAGTTTTACGCGAAGTACTGAAAAAGAAGTGCCGAGAGCGGCACAGTACCAGATAGATCAGGATGCTGTTGAGTCAGCTGCTCAACGGCTCCTTTGTAGTTGCCCTTATGAGAGTTCTTGAGGAAGATATATGATTGTTTGCTTTCCATGAGAGTTTGCTCTCATGTTCCAGTTTGATATTAGTTATTTCCGGACCAGTGACACCCGTTGCTGACGTTTTTCTACTATATGTAGGTGAGGATGATGAATGGTGTATGCCGGCCTTGACGAAGGATTAGCGCTTGCATTGCACACACATGCCTGGCGCCACGTCGACTTTTGCGTAAGATATGATGTGGGTTGAATGATGCTTGGTGATATACATGGTTGTGTACATATGCATGAGCTATGAGACTTGTAGGTCTTTTTCTTAGAAATGTATGAATTTTCTTAGAAATGTTTTGGAAATGTTCTAATGTCCAGGAATGATCAGCTATGTTGAGTTGAAAATGAACAAAAACATGATGAGCATGAATTGCAGGTGGGCGAGATGCCAATTACAATATGTGTGGATGATTTGAATTCTATTGCGATATAAATTATTGTTTTATATATATACTATATTGTGCTGTATTTTAACAGGTCGTCCCCTTATTGCACTTTTAGGGGAGACTCTGTCCGTTTTATTCCAGGTTTTATGAATTTTGTTGCTATTTTAATTATTTTGGTGTGTGGTTATTATCATGACATTCACGTAGTATCCTGTTAGGGTTTTGCATCTCATTCATATATTGTTTGCGCATTAGCGGTGTGCTCCATCTTGAGACGTCGAGAGGGTTATGTCGTAGCCGTTTAGGTTTTGGGTCAGCCAACTTAATCGGTTTACGAGTAGTTCGATCCTTTGTAACAGTTTTGGTCCGGGTTGAGAGTAAACCGGATTGGGGTATGACAGTTTATGTTTCCTTAGATAAACTATTTATACGTTCAATCTACATTTTTCAGGGTTTGTGATTTCGATGGTGATCAAGCTAACTGATTAAACAGTTAAATCTTAAACTAGCTCTTTGTAAAAATAATATATTATTTGTTTTAGTGTGTTTTTGGAAAGTGCTAATATGTTTTTTTGGGTGGAACTAAACATACTTTATTCCTAAAAACACTTAGGAAGGTACATTACATACACATTGTAGAAAAAGACAGACACAACAGTACAAACATATAATAACAAAAAACAACTATTAAATATAAATCTCAAAAAAAATTCCACGAATAATTCAGTATTTCTAAACAAGAAAAACGCGTAAATTTAGAAGGCATCTTTCCCCGTTAAATGGTTAAGTGAAGGATTCACCGCTTGTGCATTACCTTCAAAAGCGTTTCCCTCGTCATTAAGTAGAGGACTCCAAATGACATTAAAAAGGGTCTGACAATGACAATAAGGTTTCAATCAGAAAATTTTCTAGATATAAAAGATAACGGAATGAACATTAGGTGAAAAAAATCATCTTGAATAAGCTTGAAAAGATGATATCAAAACATCTTTAAATGGCAATGGGTGCTCAAAACCAAACCTTAACCATCACCTATAGATGGTGAAAAATGTGAGAGGGAACGGATAGAAAGGGAGAAAAATGTAGTAAGAATCTAGAGCCGTTGTTAGAGTGCCTATTTTCTTAATTGTGTCATTATATTTTTAGCCTTGCAGCCAACAAGGTTATAAGAAAATAGGGTAAAACTCAATAAGTGATTACGTACATGGAAAATTTAAAACTACCGGTACCTTTTTTTTAAAATACCTAGTTTTTGTGCTAACAACAATCTTTTAGTGAGTGTACCTAACCTTCCTCCTAAAGCGTACAACTTCTAATCTCTTTGCAAACACCTCAAATGATCCTTCTATTTGGGTGTATTATGTTCATTTTAAATATGTAGAAGGATTGTCAAGCAGCAAATTAGCTTAGGCCGGGTGGTTAATCCGTGTTCCTGCTAAGTACATTGGGTCTCCCGGCGAGATTTCGCCTAAGTTCGAATATCTCAGCGACATTTAATTTTTTTGGATTTTTTAGCGTACCTTATTTTATAATTAAAATAATTATTTCCTAGACATAATACATACACAAGTCATTTATATACCACTTTTTGGAGTATCCACATTAAGGACTGCCTGCTTATAGCGTCTACGTGTTAGACAACATATACATATGGAAAAAGAAAGCGTTCATTAATGATTCCATATGCAGGAAAGTATATAATTCCCTTGAAACCCACGCTATATACACAAATCTTTTTGGCCCAACCATCATTGAGCCCTGTTTAAATAAAACATTTTTATTTTCAAAACTGTTTAAATAAAATATTGCAACATGGGGACTTGGTAATTTTTTGCCTATAATTGAAGTAACATGACACCATACACTTTCGTCACAATTTTTGCAATGATAATTCAAACAAATGACTTTCATTAAACAAAGCTTGCAGCCGTTCATCAGCATTCATTGAAGTTCACATTTTGAGGAGTTGAAACTTCCCAAATAGGTAATGCAAACAAATGAGATGTTAAATATTTTGGACTTATATTCAAACAAAGATAAGATATTTAATTGTATTAAATAATAAGAATCAAATGCAACCCACTGTACACTAATTAACATGGCTAGTCTCACAAAATTGTAAGCTTGGCAGCTTCTTCTTTTGTTATTCTTTAGCTCGGTGGCATTTGCAGCAATTACTGAACAACTAGCCTCCGAAGGTGATCCAGAAAAACCTCCAGACTAACATCATCTGTGAAGATAATATCCCCACCAGGATTTGTACGGCTATCGGAGTTGTAAGTAGCAGATGGATTCAATTTTGCCAGCAGAAAACGTGCCTACAACAGTTTGCACCCATAATTAATACATATTCAATATTGTGCAGTAATTTGGTAAGTAGTCGTTATGACCACGTATGAAGACATCAGCAAATCAGCTCTCTCATTGCATTTGAGATGTGCCAAAAAGAACATAAGAATGTTAACCATATTGAAAGCTAACCTGTGAGCCGTGTTGATCACATTCGACTAATCGGGGAACAGGGAACCGCCCCTTGATTATTGATTCAGCATCATCCTGAGGAGCCTTCAGTAGCAGAGAAAAAGCCTAAAAGCGAAACAAGACATTGGAATTCAAGTGCATTAGTATTTACATAAGAATCTCGGCCTTTCTCATCTCAATTGATTGTGCATTTTATATATAGGTCAGGCAGTTTTGACATCTATTTTTCAAACCTCGTGCTCTGGTTGATTTTGATAGCCCATTTTCCTCCATTGAGCTATGGAAGTTCCATGAAATATGACAACTGTGAAGTAAGCGTCCAGCAGAAGAATTTTGTCAGCAGATATGGCCGCTACATCCAGGAGAACAGGCTCGGGAGCTGAGCTGAAGGAATAAGATATTAATGAAGGTTGAATCATCACAACAGAATTGGCTACGTTTTCCCTATTCAGGATTGTTCTAAAATAGGCAGTTTCATCTGGGCTGTTACCAAAAACCTGCAGAGTAACAATGTGTTGCATCCTTATACAGTCAGATTATGTAAGTAACAAAATTGCATAGTTCATTTCATAATTGATATGATAAGAGTACAGAAGCACCCAGCCAACCTGCACAAATTGAGATCTACGCAAATGGAACATAAATTGGGGAAAAATTGAGAACTGAGAAGATATTTGAAAAGATGATGGGCTATCTTTCTGATATTCTCCAAAACGGGAGCATAAGCGTATAAGTGATCGGTCCAACCACCTGACTGGATCAAATTCAGCCTGCAAAACACCAGTCAATTAGACCACAAATAATCAACAATACATCAATCACTAATCATATGATGCTATGCAACTTCAGGTATTAATGTAAAATCCATAGGGTGGGCAAAAACCGTACACCAAATATGCAGGAGAAAAAAAATCCTATTCTTACCTCAGTTTCCATTTTAAAAGAGACTATCCGAGACATGACCACTGCAGCAGCTTCTTGATCAAACCCAGCTATCAAATCCTGAATAAGAGAATTCTTTTTAAAGAAAAAATTTATTGATGAAAGTGTATCCACTTGTGCAAGAAGGTGTACCATCTGAAGGTGATACAAATTAGCAAAAGAAAAAAATTGAAAAAGCAAGTTCACTAAAATTCAATAAAAAAGATCAAGACACAACAAGTTTTTTGGCTTTTTGAAATTAAATCAACACACCAATGCAGCAGTTATCACGGTAATTTCTTGCACTTAATTTCACAGTACTTGTTTTACAAACGCAAAATTGTTGAACTTAATGCTTAACTGCATTTGAAGCTCCTTGAATGAATAATTTACTAAAGATAATCACTAAGTAACAAAGTTGCAAGAGATCTTCTGCAGAGAATCATCAAATGTCAGAAATCAACATTATCTGATAGCAATTGATAATTCTTGAGCCAACAATAACTTAAAAATCACTAGGCCCTTATAAATCACAGCCAACAGACCATTAACAAAAGATAGTTGACCTGTAAAATGCCAGGTCCCGCAACCCATTTTCTAGAAAGAGTCGTGACACGAAGCCGCATTTGACCGTTCGCATGCTGGTAACTGCAGAAGATTATTCGATTTTGTGAGAAACATCAAGTTGTACCTTTAAGAAAACTTGCATTGAAAGCAAAAGTCTGCATAGGCTAAGGAACCATACTATGTTAAAAACTGAAAATAATATTGATTGTTCGTGGGCTGACCAATTGCATCTGAATTATCCTTTTTCACAATGTCAAATACCAAACACAAAGAAGTTGCCTTATCCAGGCCACACATCTTCCACGCAGTGGTACCACCTTGGCCAAGAACAGTTTCAGAGCACAATGGAGATTTCTGTGCAAAACAGTTCCAATAAAAAATATCAGGCTAATACAATTTACAATTGCTCTTAAAAAAACTGACTAAACAAGAACATAAGCAAAAGCAATGTTCCAATAAAAAGATATCAGTTTAGTACAATTTTTTCACAATCGTTCTTAAAAAACTGACTAAACAAGAAGATAAACAAAAACAATATGCAGATTACCTTTTTTTTAAGTAAATAAAAAAATAGCAAAAACAATCTGCAAATCACCTTGTTAAGAGACGCACATGGACCAATAACACCTTGAATTTTGACATCCTTTGAGCAGTTAACTTCAAAAATTCCACTGCAAATACAAATGTAAGAAGGCTCATCAGCACAAAGAAGAACTACTCAGAAAATTATAGGACAAAACCGGAAAAAAGCAAAGCCAAAGAGAGATCGTAGATGCATTAGATATCCTTTTGTGTTGATAGTTAAATTTTCCATAACAAACTAAGGCAAACATTTTTGTCATCATGCTGTCCCCAAATAAGTCATGGGGCAAATAATTCTAATGTTGCAGTCAATTTTTTGAATAAAGTCTTATAATTCATCATCAGCGTCACCATAAATTGTCCATAAAACATTCTATTATGTGTCATATTCAATGTAAACTATTCATATGATATGATGATTAAATCCAAGTCATTTTACTTTAAGCCAGCATTATGGTATTTCCAAAAGGTAACAAATTAAAAAAAAGAAGAAATAGGCCATGGAATGAAATCTAATCAGCAGCTTGAAGATAAGTAGAAACAGAATCAAAAAAGAATTCTAAAAATTAGTTACAAGAAAATGAGTGGAGAAATAATGAGTCAGATTTGAAAATGGCAAAGTAGACACAGCATCTTTAACCTGTACAACAAAATATGGACTCGATTGCGACCATGATGCTTTGGAGTTTGACATACAAAATGGCATACATTAACTGGCAGAAGTGCACATCAATATGTAATATACACAATATTCCTAAATGGACAATATTGATTGAATTGAAACATAAGAATCTTACTTGAAAGAAAGTCCAAGGTCATAGTCACTAGATTTAAAAATACGCCTGAGAGAATCCTTGAAAACAGAATGCCCAAAGCTCTCTGCAAGAAGAATAAGCCCGCCAGTTCTTTCAACTGCAACTTTCAGTTCTGCTAGACCTACCTGTGAAGTGGTAAGATAGTAAATAAAGTCTCAGTCAAGGCCACTAAATATGGCTTAAGTGGAATTCACAGTAAGCACATAAGTTTCTAAAACAAAATAAAGTGCCCAGGAAGGTACAAATAGACCTGTTAGCTAGCCGAGAATAAATGATATCTCAATTATTAAATATTTATCTAAATACAAGCCAAATATTAAACATCAAAACACAAACCAATAAATATGCAAATGCTACTTAACAGATGGTTCAAGAAAGGTATTTTATTGATAAAATCTGGAAAATGATTCTTTCAAGGAAGTAATATGCTGACTGGAGCCTTACAACAAATATTGCGCAAGAGGAAATAATGGATATCAACCCTAGGGCATCATATGGCCACAGTCAGACTGTTAAAAAAACCGGTTGTATTCTGGTGGAGGTACCCCAACTCTAGGTACCTTTGCCATTTCTAGGATGCTAACATATAGAGTTCGCTCCATTATCTCTAATAATGGAGCCGGTTCCATACCAATAGCAGTAGACCAGGGACTTTCTCTCATACAAGCACAGGCTACATAACACACTCTACAATAACTGAATACACTAAATAGCCAATGGTAGACTTAATCCTTACCAAAAAGAGTTTCCGTGTTGCACAACAACTAAGATAGATGTATTTGAATCTTTATCATAAATTATATTTTCACAAGGTGTAAAAGGATTTAGTGGCCTATTTTGTCTCCTACCTCAAACTTCGTTTCATTCTTCTTCCATTAACAATTGCCTTTGGAATAGGATTAGGCATACATCTGATCTGATTGGATCTTTCCAAAGAAGAAGGATAGCCGGTGGGGCTATATTAAAAGCGACAGCCCAACAAAGTTTCGTCTTTGCTTACAGGTCCCCATCCATTTACTTATTTCTTGTACAGGTTATTGATTTGGAAGGAACTCAAATCAAAAGAGACCATCTTGCTTTTCATCATGACAGATGCTCATGTAAAGGCCCACCGTTGTAGGGTTGAGATGTTGAATGAAAAGTGTCCATTTTATGGTCAACAGGTTAATATGACAATCAGTAGTATGCTATTGTCTATGTCAATGTACATCAAATGTACGTTATTTAAAAAACAAGTTGCAGACACAAAAAATTACTTCTCTAAAAATATCATCAGATGCCCCCAACACCCTTTAGGTCTTAGGTAGAAGAAGAAGAAGAAGATAAACATCATCAGATGGCAACATAATCATAATGATCAACAACACTAAGATTAATGTATCACTGGGAGAATACAATGTACTTGGAATAGAGTTTGTAATTTATATTTGATTCTCAAAACCGAGCTTAAACAACTTGTTCACTAGAGTTGCAATTTTGTGAATTTTTTTCCTGTGATCAACACCCAAGATGATAATTTATGCCTTATAAACTCACCAGCCATTTAATTAAAGCAGGGAAGGAAACAATCAACACCTAGGATGCTAGATAGGTAAAATCCATGTTTTGAAGGCATTACCAAATCATAAGAAAATGAAGAATCATGTAGAGCTAAATGAATAATTAAGGCCCACGAAAAAAGACAAGAAAAAAAAACCAAATATCACTTAATCCCTCAAATAAGTCAATTCATCACTTAGCCACCCCCACCCCCCATGCCCCACCCCTCGCCCCCCACGTGGACTAAGTGAACTCATCATTTAGCCCCCTCCTTTCAAAGAACCATCATTTAACCCCCTTAAAAATAATACCGCTTAACAAACACGGTTAAGTGATGATGCAGCAGATTTGTAATTGATCAATGGATGAAGTGGTAGTGCCACATCAAAAAATTAAATTAATTAATATTAAGTAAAATTTTAAAATAAAATAAATGTACAAAAATAAAATATATAACAATCATAATAAAATAAATTATCATTTTATTTAATTTCCTACTGTGGGCATTTCTTTGGCCTGTACATGAGATATGAAATATTTTTATTAACTTTTTTTCGCATATGGGAAAATTAGATTGTTCTAGGAAGTTAAATAAAGTAATATATTTTATTATTCATGTCAAACTTTTATTTATTTATTTTATAATTTAATTTATTTTTAATTAAATTTAACATTAATTGATTTTATTTTTTGATGTAGTATTTCAACATCATCCATTAACCAATAGCAAATCTACTTGATCACTTAGTGGTGATTATCTAACTGTGTTAGTTTGGAGGGGTGGTTAACGTGATATTTTTTGAAAAAAGAGGCTAACTGATGAGTTTACTTAGACGAGGAGGGTTAAGTGATGAATTGACTTACTCTAGGGGGGTCAAGTGATATTTGCTAAAAAACATGTTTTTCAAGGAAGAACAACCAACGAAAACATACGTCTTATTATTCTTTTTCTATTATTATACTTTAACATATTTTTTGCCCCTCACTTTTACATCCCCTCGTACAGCTAAATTAACTATAGTACACTATAAGCACCTCACCTCATACAAAGCACTAGGTGCAGGAAGTGTACTACAACTAATTTGGATGTATGCCAGGGTAAAATGAAAAACTACAACATGCTATGATAGAAAAAAAATTGACAACACCATGATTTTTCTTTTTCATAATTGTCCTCACAAAATACAAAGTTCCTTTTCTCCCCTTCCGATTTGTATGTGAAGCTCAAACTGATTCAACACCCAACTTTGGGTTTGGAACAATTTGCCTCTAAAGTTAAAAGTTTCAAGTTGCTACAAATATTGGGCATTGTTCATGTTTATTATCCAACAAGGTTGAAAATAAGTTCCTCTGAGTTTGGATTGTAATTCGGTTCTTATGTTTGGCAAAGACCAAAACATGGCATGCTCAATGCTTGACAGAATGCCAATTCACTTCTAGTAAGGTGATGTTGGGACAATATTCTATATACAGCAGTTTATTTACTATTTTTGCAATTTTGTAATGGAGTCTTGTAATAAATTGTGCCGTCAGTAGGATAAAGTCAAAAGTCTTAGTCATAGTTTAAGTACTAAATTGAGTCTTTATTAGGAGGTTTCAGTTTTGACCTAAGACAATAAACGATCTTTCCTCTTGTATAAATATGTGAAGCTTGTAGGCTTATGCCATAACCAATCAACTGAAGAAAAGTTTTCTAGTTCAATAGTTTTGTTAATTTGCTGTTTAATTCTTCTTCTTATTCGTTAAAGATAAAGAAAGTCCCAGAGAAAAGGTTCAAATTGTATCTTCACTCTAGCTTTCCTTGCAGGTTTGGACCATTAGGTAAAAAAATACAGAACACTTAGATGCCTATATTATACCACCCGGTGCCTCTCTGAATATCTTGGAAAAGGTAACATGAACAAATGGTTTATGCCAATCAAGCATCTTGTTAGCCGATTATAAGAAAAGAGATATTTTTTCTGTTATATTGGTAAGATAATGACCCCTGCAGTAAAACTTAAATATAGGTTGGCCCCTCTGTTCCAAATACACCATATCATTACTGATACACTGATACATCAATTCAGTATTTCAATTGCTCGCTTTCACAATGGACAAACATTGTGAAATGAGTTTGCAACTTGTTTCATGAATGATGACCAATGAATGAGTAATTTTCATAGAAGCTCAATATCATGAGCAATTAGAAAAGAATGCAAACCATAAGAAAACGTAAAGTGGGTGTTGAACTATAATCAAAGGTAACAACTTTGGAGAAGAGACAAGACTATAAACTCTTTGAATGAACTACTTTTCAGTGGAAAAATTGGTGCCAACCAAACTTACTCATGCTCAAATCAATCCTAAAGGTAATTGATCATCCCCACTATTTTTCTGTACAGAAACATGTCTGCTCATAGTAGATAAGCGGAAGGAAGTAGTTAAAATGCAAACCTATGTTCCATATTCAAAGATTCAAATGCGAGGTTGCTGTAAAGAATGAATGCCAACCTAGATTTGCATAGTGACAAAAATAAAATATAAAATATAAAATATATATAAAATAAAATAAGAAATCAAGTTCTTACTTACTTGGAGAAAAAAACTTTAAGATCGAGAATGACAGTGTACATACCTGGTCAAGAGCACAAGCAAACACATCCAACACATGCCCTTGATTCACTAATTGCTTTGCAAGCCCCTCATAAAATTTTACAGCTTTATGATAGTAGGGCGCTGAATCTTTATCCAAGTCCTTGTGCGATCGTATTGGTTCAGACAGGTTCTTCGATACGATCTGCAAATAAATTTATGATGTTCGAAGCTATCATATGAGGCCTTAAAATGCTTTTCGTCATTGTAACTTCATCAATCTCTTTAACATAAAGATCGTGCCAATACAGTTTCAGCACAAAACATGAGTTATATTGCAGAATATTATTATGATTTTTTCATGTACACATTTGATAACAATGCATAAATAACTGACAGACAATGAAAGTGGAAAAAAGATCAACATGATAAAACAACAAACTTCATCACACACACAAACACATATACATACACACATCAAAAACTGACTCACCGCACCAGGACCTTCGGTAGCTGGTCCACCAATGAAGGCCATAATTCGAGCTGCAGAGCCAGGGACACACGCCCCCAACAAACTAGCAGCAACACTTAGTGCAGTGCTAGTGCATCTGGTAGCTCGTTGGTCATTCGGTATCGGCCATGGATCTTTCTGAAGCTCCTCAAGCAGCTAAACATCGCCAAACGCAAATAGTAAGCCAAAAAAAGGGAAAAAACAAAAATAAAACCAGATTTTGCTCAGACAAGAAGAGAATTGAGGCCAAAATTACCGAATTCACGACGAACTCGCATTCCGACGCCGGCAACAAGAACCTGGAAACGCTCTCGGAAGAGAGCCCATCGCGGACACCCGCAACAACCCCGACGGGGGGCTTGGGGCTCTTGGTGAAGAAACTCATCTGCTCCAGAATCTGATCCTTGGTGACCTCCTTCGTCCCCTTGAACACATAGCACTTGGGCACATGCCCGTACCCGAGCTCGTGGACCTGCACGTATGCCCCGAACGTTACCAGCCCCACCAGCGACTTTTCCGGGAGCAGCTCGAACGCCTGGGCCAGCGCCGACTTCAGAAACCCTAGCTCCTCCTCGAGCACGCAGGTGTCGACGACGAAGAGGAAGACGGGGGGAACAGCCGCGGCGTGGTCGGCGGCGCCGGCGGCGGAGACGTCGTACTCGACGGTGGTGCAGGTGGGGTAGAGCTCGGCGGGGACGGAGCTGATGGAGATGGCGTTGTAGGAGGGTGGGAAGTGGTTGCGCTGGTAGCAGATGGGGCACAGCCAGATCTTGGCGTCGTAGTCGACGACGCAAAAGGGGTTGAGGACGGATCGGCAGGTGCGGCATCGGAGAGGAGAGTAGGGGAGGAGTTGGAGGGAGGGGACGGGGTGGAGAGGGGTGTAGACGGCGGAGACGGGGACGACGCAGTCCGTCGACTCCTGCTTGGTGCCAGGGATCACGTTCCACGGCATCCGCACGCCGTCCTGGGACTCGAGCTCTGCGAAGTCCGCCATGGCCGGCTGCTCCCGGTGGGGACGATCGGTGGCGCCGGCGAGGGGGCGGCGGCGATGGGAGGGAGGTCGGCGGGTACGGCGGAATTTAGTGGAGGGTTGAATCTATTTTGAGATTAGTTGAATTGTTTTTTTCCAAAAACGGTATATAAAAGATGATCCCTTAAATTCCATTTTCTTATTGCTTTCGGGGTAAAAATAATTATCGTTTAGGCCGATTTAAGTTGGGTTGATAATATTTTATCCTATTTTAAAATTAAATCTATAATATTTTAATTGTGTAAACTAAGACATTATGTTTTTTTAGGAAGCGCATTCGAGCATTGAAGAATAATTGAACTGAACCAACAATTTGTTCTCGTATCTATTTTGAAATTTTAAGATAAAGAAATCATTGTCGTATCTATTTTGAAATTTTAAGAGAAAAAATAGGGATTTTATTAAAATTAATAAAGGTTTTTTTCAAAGTATAAAAGATAATTACAATTACATTGGAAACTAAACGATAATTATAACTATATAATATCACTAATTACATTTTTTAAAGCAAAAAAATAAGTAATTAATGACTTGATGTAATTATAATTATTTTTTCATATTTTTGGGTAATAAGCCCTTTAACCAGCCTCCTCCCAACCAAGATATTGTTATACTTTCTAAGCCTCCAAACTACATTTATTATTTATTTTGCTTGGAAAAAAATTACATTGATTTTAATCATTATACTCGTAATTTTAACATTATCTACCAAAATGACAATAGAGATGTACAAATTCATGTCGGATTTTAGAGCTATATATGTTTGTAAAACTTGTGCTAATCTAGAACATATGATTACAGTCTTATTAGCATAATATTTCATGTACATAATATAGCCAAGAACATTATAATTAATTTTTCATAGAGTTTAATGACTTGTATATAGATTAATAGGAAAATTTTTTTCTAAACTAATTTTTAGATTAAGAGTAGTCTATAATACCTATTATAAATTATTTTTTGGGCTCAACATAATTCATAAACATTATTATTTGAATAAGGCTCCGTTTAGTTGATATGAAATAGTATAATAGAAAAAAAATTCATATAAAATAAAAATATAATAAGATGAAAGGATATGAAAATTTTAAAAAATTATATATTTAGATAATAGAAAATAAAATAAAAATGAAATATTTTCCCCATGTATATATGCCTCTCTAAATTTTCCCTAATTTTTTTTATTTTTTGTAAAAAAATATTACTTTATAAAATTTTTATATAAACTTAATCTAATTAAAATTAAAATTCATTTTTACTAAATTTCAAAACATCAAAATAAAATAAAATTTGTGACTTTCAAATTTATAGTTATTTCATATAATTTCAAGACAACCAAATAAACCCTAAAAGAAAACGAAAACTCATTCATAATTCATGTACATTATTATTTGAATAAAACAAATAATAATTTCTTTTTACTAAATTTGAAGACATCAAAATAAAATAAAATTTATGACATCCAAATTTATAGTTATTTCGTATAATTTCTAGACAACCGACCCTAAAGAAAATGAAAACTCATTCATAATTCATACACATTGTTATTTAAATAAAACAAAATAAAAATTAATTCGATAACTTGGTTAAATAGAATTGATTGAGCTAATCCCAATTAAAGTCTTCTAAAACCTCATTATATACTAACACCAATTAAAGTCTCTTAGAATCGCTGGAACATGTCATCCTCCGCATGTCAACCAAGGTTCTACATCACTTTTTATGTCAACTCCATCCCCACTCTTGCACATATGAAGCCAAAAGTTACCGCATCAGGTTTGTTATGTCAGCTAAAAAATGAGAAAATCTCTCCCAGTTTCAACAAAATTGAGAGCCGATTTACAAATTTGCCATCCAAAGTGCGAATAGATATTCTAGACAATAGCTTACAACATCCTCACTAAACCATCTCAATCGATCAAAACAACTAACATGGCACACATCATCTCGCACAAAATTGCAACCCAGTTCTTGTAATTCCGCAGATGGATCATGTGTTATCTGAATTTTCCTGGGATTTCATAAACACCAAGATATCATGATTCTATTATCAAAGATTTTAACTCTTCTTTAAATAGAGGGACTTTATTTGCATTCATGAGCATGACTAGTCCCACTTGCTTGTAATTCCGCAGCTGTAACAAAGGAAACCACCGTGTACCATTATCAGAAAAAGCAGGACCAAGGGCATAACTTTGACAAAGGAATTATCTCTTTACACAAGTACCTATTTAATTAACTCACCAAAAGAAGATAAGCAAAGTGTCCTATTATTACAAACCAAAAGGAATTATGGCATTGACAGATCACATCCTGAGGAATATCAGTGAAATTCCATTTTAGGTCAGTAGACTTTACAGTTGCACCCTTTAGAAATGTTTTTAGGCTAGTAACCAATAATTTGTCAATAAAAGAGTTTACCACCAGACTTTCTATTAAATCTAAATCTTCAGATTCTCATGGAAAAGTACTGCTATTTCCTCAACTTAAAATTCCTATAATTGAGCAGTAACTTAAGGCATCCAGGCTAGGATATTTTCTACTCATAAATTAATTGGTGGGAGAAGCTTTTTACAAATTTCTGAGCATCCTTCCAACAGATGGATGAGTTGATAAAACCCCACTTCACTTCTCACTCAAAGCAGTTCATCTATTCATTTTCTATTATAAAACAGTATTTAGAATAAGAGCATTTAAACAACTTGCTCTAAAAAAATAACTTGCTTGGGTTATTGTTGTTAACATTATCTCCACTAAAGCAACAAAATATAGAAATCATCTTTTCATACAATTGAATTTTTAGTAGACAACACACAGGAGAAAAGAAGGCACCAAAGATGCATACCTCATGAGGTACCAACATATGCGCAGAGAGTGGAAATGTAAAAGACCAGGAGCTAAGCTAGAAACATTACAAGCATACAAGTGAGTAACAATACTCAACAACGGCATTTATACAATTCAATGTACATACTACCTTGTTAAAAATTTCATCTTCAGCCTTAACAAATATAACTGGTTCATCGTTTCCTCCCTTGGACTGTCCATTATTTTTTATCTAGATCACAAATCACAAACAAAAGCTTTTAGCTCCAATACCAGTAACGGGTACACAGAAATTTTTTTTTCAAATTTACCTCGTAAATTTTTGTAATAACCAGATAAAATTTAAAATTGAATGACTTCCGAAGCTCCTCAGTTGGCTTCCCAAATGCAAAAGAAAAGCCAAGGATAATCAGAAACAAGTGCAAATAGAGAAATTTAGGTGAACAAATAAAATGTGTCATAATTGAATGAAACCTCATCTTCTGTTGCCCATGAAATTTCATCAAAGAGGCCATCATAGAGTGGAGGAAGAAGCTGAGGTGGAAGATTTATCACTCTTTGAGATATCAAAAGTCCTACATCTTGAGCTTGCTCTCTTAGTAATGATGCTAAATTATGTTTTACATCAGTCTTCTGACACAATTTAAAAACAAATCTTTTGAGCTGTATAATGCATTGATGATCCTACACAAGCAAATATTAAAAGAGCTGCTCAATTTTCTCATAGAACTCTACAAAAACTACTTTGAAGATGTAAATATAATAGAACAAGTAATATTCTCTGAAATTAAAAACAGAAGGTGTCAATCATGTCAATAGTCCATTTAGACATTGCAACATTTAGAATCATGAACTTTCTACAAGGCCCTTCCAATACAGAACATTAAGAATACACCAAAGTCCTTCATTATGTGGCCTGCCTAAATGGCATAAAATTTATAGGAGTTCCAACTCTTCAACGGTTATATGGACAAGAGGTGAAGACCTATGGTTTACCTTATATCGGTCCAAATTAATAGCAGAAACAACTGAATATACATTATCATCTTCGTCATCTTCTATTTTCACTACTGAGCCAACTGTTGTCTGGGCTAGTATCAAATCAACAAACCCACTCAAATCCCACTGCGTGTAGTCAAGATAGTACTGCAGCAAATTCTTAACTCCATGGAAATCACTTTCTTTAGGATCAAAGAAAGCAAAATCTGCTTGCACTGTGTCCTGTCAAACATGTAAAACTTATCAGAACAGCATGAGAGACAATAATTTGCAAGCTAAATAAAAATTTACAGATCCTAGCAGTATTTAGCAGCTTAAATAGCTACCTCCTGCTCTTCTTCGTCAGAAGATTCTATTGATTTGCTTTTTCTCTTTGAAGCCAAAGTCTTTACGGCTGAAAATTTTACAGAAAGGAAATTGCTTCAACAAAGCAGTTGAGATAAACATGTATAACATCCCGCAATGTTCCCAAGTTGATCAAAGTTTAAATCCTAAAATGAAAAACTAGAAGAATTATATGAAAATTATTAGAGCACAATGCTTTGTCCCAAACTTAATAACAAAGTGAAACTCCATGCACATCCGGGTTTTACTTCCCTATCTACATCACAAACAGAGCATGATAAGCATTCCTCCATGATAATTCATCAAAAAGAAAAAAGAAAAAAGAAAAGAAAGGTGGTTGCTTAGCTTGCTCCACAAGTAGGCCTGATAGATACCCGGCTAAGAAAAATAAAGCAATTTGTTAGATTCACAGGGATTTAGTTCATGTCCACTCATAGATTTTAAAAAAATTGAGAAAAAATATCAGCTCACAGACACAATCCAACAAACATTTAACACATACGAATGAAAACATAGATAAGCCATTGTGCACAGGCCTGCCCTTTTACAGTGCATTGTCCTAAGCTTCATAACAAATGGAATCCCTATGCAATATCAGATATTCCTTTCCTCTCTAAAATACAAATAGAGAATGATACGCATTCCTCCATCGTAGTTCATCTACAAAAAAAATAGTGGTTGTGGAGTTGCTCAATAACTAAAAGCCTGATGGGCACAAAGCCAAGAAAATATAAGAAAGTTTTTTTACAATAGCAGAGATTTAGTCCATGGCCAATCATAGATGGGAGACGATAGACAAGAAAATCCGCTCACAGCAACATTCCACCAAACATTTTAACCCACACGAACGAAAACACCTGCCCAACCTAATAATCAACAGATGCAGTCCTCATCAACTAATTAGCATCAACAGAGACAAAACACTAAGGAGGACACCAATCCACACAACAATATCTAACTAAATCTTCCAAGAAAAGCCGCAAGCAAACTCAACACAGGCCTAAAAGAACTGTCTTTTGAGACGAACAAGTGAACCAGAAGCAAAGATGGTTAGGATTAGAAGCACTGAATTTGGAGACCAATAAAAAAATTTTAACCCACGCTTATAAACAATACCGCACATCCCAGATGCAGTCCTAATCAACTAATTAGCATCAACAGAAACCAATCCATACAGCAGTAATATCCAACCAAATCTTACACGGGTAGACGAACAAGTTAACCAGAACTGCATACATATACATACTTAATGAATCATGGGAAAAGAAAAGGAAAGAAAGAAGGAGAACCGCACCAGAGATGGCGGAGGAATTGGGGACGGGAGAAGTGGGGAGCGCTTGAAGACAGGAGAAGAGGGGAGGCGAGAAAGGGAACGACCGAAGGAGGAGAAGGCCGGGAGCCGCCTGCCGCGGCGGCGGGGCGGCATCAAACCCACCGGCGATGGAAGGGGTCGGACTGGCTCGCTGTCCGCGTACGTGCACAGCAGTTGCGTTTAGCGCTGTCATAGAGTTTGGGGTCGAGGAAGGACTTTCTTTACGATTTTGGGGGGACTTAATAAAAGTTTTTTTTCCAACGTAGGCTTAATAAAATATACTAAATTTTTTTTATTAAAAAATACTTTAAAAAATATATTTAAAATTCAGATGAAGCAAGTTTGGATATTTATGCTTGCGGAGCGTGATTTAATTTTAATATTTATATTTTATATAAAGCTTAACCCATTTAATATTAAAATATTAAAAAAATAATAATAACATTTTAATTGTAAACAAACATGATATTTTTGTATTTATCTTTTAATTAATACCTTTGTGTTTCTACAAAGCTTCCTAAATGTGAGTAGCCTAATAATTTAAAGAAACACGTTAAAATTTATTTCGATTGAATCAAGTATAAATTATTGATAAAAAAATAAAAAAATTTTAGGTTTCATTGAGTAACTCAATAGAGCATATACACCATATCTCCCCTTCTTTCAATTAGTCATCAATGATAAAGATATAAGTGATTCAAATTTTATAAAATAAGTATAAGTATTAGTTATGATTCAAAAAGTTTGGCATAAATAGTTATACAAGGATGTAGGTAGAGAATATGAGTGAAGAACGTCGGTATAATATAATTTAAATTTTAATTACTAATATTATGTTTAGTATAAGTTTATTTCTTTTCAACCAAAATTAAAACAAACTAAGGTATAACAGTCCAACCATTTTAGAATTGGTAGAAATCCTCTTGTTTTATTAATTTAGTTTTAATTCATGAAAGCACAATTTATCAAACACGCCAAACATTCATTTTTCATAAAAGAATTCCAAATTAAATAAACGCAAGCCCAATTTTACAGTTCAAATCAAAATTTAAATCGAAAACAGATTGAACGTGTTATAAAACATAAAGAACGGCCGGCCCTAAATTGTATAAAGCACTAAGCACAATGGCTTTATGAACATCCATAAATAAAGATAAAATGATCTTCTAACGATCGCATAAATATAATGATAGTTTCATGTTAAACTGTTATGAACAAGTTTTTTAAAAAATGTTATATTATTATCAATAAAAAAATTGCCCATCACGACTAGAATTTCACTATTCAAATAAGGCGGTATTCTTTTAATGATAAAAGCACACCCCGCCGGCCTCGAAACCCATAACCTAAGGCTTGACGCCTTATCCAATAGGCCACGGGTACTTAGCCAGTTTAGCTGGTCACAATTAAATATGTACAATATAATCCCTTCGAGGACACTTTCAACAATTAGAAGATTGATAAGATATAAAATAATGATTAAAAAGAATAATATTTTTGTCCGATCGTGATATATATATTATTTATGGTGCACTGTATAGTTTTGCAGCATACCATATGCTGTATTAACGAGAGCCGCCGGATGAAAATCCAGCTGCTCTCGTTCATTCCGCCCAACCATTTCAGGATGGACCCACCCGCTCATTGGACCTGCCCCTCTTGCCCGCTACCGCCCTGCCCACCGCACCACCCCCGCCCACCGCCCCCAGTTGGGGCCCCCGTCCACCACCCTCCTCCCCCACGCCCAGCCATCGCCTGCCGCCGTACCAAACCCCCTCCGCCCCCCCCCCCCCTCTGCCACCGCCTGATTCTCTGCCCCTCCCAAATAAAACTTGATTCGGCTTGCTGCAATTAACCCCATAGTCCAGAGTCCAACTCCGATGGTCTATTTAGGACTTTAACATATTTATAACTGCCACATTATTAAAAAAGATATTTTTATAATTTATATTGATTGGGTGGTTATAAATAAGAATATTTGACATTTTTTAAACTTTGAGAATTAGAGTGTAAATCCCAAACTCAAGAGATGTTTATTACATAAATTTCAACGTTTGAAGGAGGAAACAGTCAAAACTCAATTCGTTTTTAGAGGCAATTACATGAAATATAAGAGGGACTCGAATTTACTAGAGAGACAAATTTAATATATTAAGTATAGGAGGTAGAGAAAACTTATTTTACCTGATTTGCCTATGTAAGTCATTTATTTTACCAGATTTGTCTATGTAAGTCATTTTTCCCAAGGGAGGGAGGGAATTGTTTGGGTTACTTTCCAGAGTTGATTTATTTATTTTTTTAACAAGTCATTTTACATAAGGGAGGGAGGGGTTGGTTTGGGTCAGTTTTGAATTGGTTAATTCTTTTTAAAAAGAAGGTTAAAAGCAGACAGGAGGGTGCGCTGTGGTAAGTGTCACGGGCCTGATTCAAGGACCAAAATTTTTCGCCCTAACCAGTCCGCGCGGCGTATTCTCGACCCGAGAACACCAGCCTAACACCAAGAATGCAGTCTTGAAGAGACTACGGAAGCCTGCACGCCAACACCAAACCCGTGTTCGGCCAACCTCAACACCCCCGAGGTTGCTGCCTTCAACCCTTCGCTCAATCACCGTGTATTGGTACCGCACCAAACACCAACACAGCACTTCTGGCTACCGACACGCCTTGCCGATAGGCTGTTCCAGAAGTCAAACAGCACTCCACACAGCACTGCCCGATCGCCCAGCCAGCAACACGCCCTGGGTTCGTGCCGTCTGCCCTTGCTCGTCTCAGCACCAGTCCCACTCTACTGCGTGCCTTGTAAACCTCGACCGCGACCTCGGATACAGAAGTTCCCTGCCTAAAACGACAGCCAACAAGCAAACCACAGATTACGGGAAAACACTTCCCAACCTTATATCATTCACCCGATCATAAGGATTTTACAAGCACTCGAATTCTCCTCTCAAGCACTTGCTCGGCTCGTGGACAGCCCCCACAGCCTCGCCCAATGTACCCACAAATACAATGGCGCACCAGAATTACTCCCCGAGTAACTCTATCCCCGATTGCCAACACCAGCAATCTAACAACGCGTACCTGGATTCCAGCAAGCCGATGGAGTTCCAGCGCTCACCACGAACACCGGCTGCAGCAACTCCACGCTTCTTTCTCACCAGCCGCACCACGCTGTTTTCTCACCAAGGAAGACGACTGGAATCTCAGGAACTCTCCTCCTCACCGGACTCGATTCCACTCTTGATTCAGTCCCACGTCTCTCCTTAATCTGGCCTCTCAATCTTTCGATCTCTCCTCAATCTCCTGATCTCCTGATCTCCAGATCTCTCGAGCAACCAATCCGGACTCGATCTCTCCTGATCCACCGACCTCCAGAGACTCGATCCTCCTCCTCCGAGCGTCCTCCTCTCTGAGTTCCGACTCTGAACTCAAGAGTCTTCTCTTTGGATCTGGCCTGATTCCTCCTGAATCACACGCCCTCCTTTTCAGCATAACCCCATGCATATATATGCACGCCCTTCTGATTTCAGATAACACCGGATATTTGCCAGCATCTTTATCCACAAAGATCTGCAATCCCCACCGTATTCAGCAACCTAGCAGCACACCACGTCCAGGTTCTTCCCAACGGCCTTGTGGTTATCTTCAGAAGTCTGTTGCAGCCTCCACGTCTGGATATGGATCATATCTTCCACCAAGATACACCCCCAGCAACGTCCATGGATGTTTATCACAAACCGCCTTGGCTGCACCGCTGGTCATCCCGTCGCGCCCACCGGCTCGACCCCAGCACCGTCCAGACATGGCTCAACCTCCCGCAGCAATTCACCGACCAACTGCCAGCAATGGTCCACCAACATCGCCCTGAACCAGCACCACCGCTCGTGCATGCCCATGCACTGTCGCGTCCACCAGCATCTGCCCGCTCGCGCGTCTGCGCGCACACCCGCGCGCGCCCGCTCGCGCGAACAGCAGCGCGCGCCATCGCGCGCTGCACGCGCCGTACGCCGCTCGCCCGCGCGCTCGCGCACCCGCGCTCGCGCAGCAGCGCGCCTGTCGCTCCTTGCGCGCACAGTAGCGCGCACGACCTCGCGCTCGCCCGCTACAGTGCTCGGTACAGTTTTCCAGCACAGTTCCGCTATTTTGCTCGGTACTAGCGAATGCTCGGCACCCTATGCTGCGTACTCGGCTCGGTAGCCTGCTCGGTCCACGGTTGCACCACAACCTCGATATGCCGACCCAAACACCGATCAGCAGCAACTTGAGGTTTCTTCCTGGACTCGGCCACATGCTCGGTACACCAAATACCGACCCATGTGCCGACACCACTGCTGTAACTCGACGCCATGCTCGATCACACAGCAGCTCGTGCACCTCGGTTTGCAACCTGCAACTCAACACGGGTTAGCCTCCGTATGTTGTTTCCACCACTCGGATAGCCACCGCTACCCCATCATGGACGCGGGACACCTAGGGACAACACCTAAACCCTAGTTCCCGGCACGCCCATGAATCACGTATGTGACAGTAAGGATGGGAAAAATAGTAGTAGGGTAAATGCGTTTAAGTGTATTTTTTATTATATTGATTTTTTCTATCATTTTTTATCTAATTAATTTACAAATAAAAATTATAACATATATATATATATATATTATTCAACTAAAAATATATAAAAATATTATAAATGTAGTTAACACAAAGATATAAAGTTCATCAATATTACAAATAAAAAATATATTTATATCATTAACATGAAAATTAATAGTTGTTAATGTTAGTTAATGACATAAAATTATTGATTAATAAAAATAAAATGTGATCATTGATGATACGTTCATGTTTTATAAAATGTCATTGATGACAGAAAAATTGTCATTACATTTTATACAATAGTAAAATGTCGTTTGTGATATAGTAAAATGCTATCTGTGATGTTAAAAATATATGTCAGTGACATTTTTATAAAATATAAGCATATCATCAATTATCACTTATTGTTTTTATCAATTAATAATTTTATGTCATTAACTAATGTTAATAAATATTAATTTTCATGTGAATGATAAAACATATTTTTTAATATGATAGCTGACATCTTACTACTTTATAAAATGTCATTAATGAGATTTATGTTGTCATCGATGACATTTTATAAAGAATAAGCATATCATCAATGATCACATGTAATTTTTATTAATTAATAATTTTATGTCATTAACTAATGTCAATAAATATTAATTTTTGTGTTAATGATATAAATATTTTTATTTGTAATATTGATGATGCAAAACCCATGATTCGAATCAAGGTTTTATAAATCTGAACCGATCGGTTTAACCGTTATTTTCAATCGAATTAAGTTTTAATTATGATACGACCATTCGTTTTTCTCACCAACCATTTGTTTTTCTCACCTGACCATTCGTTTTTCTTACCTTGACATCTATATATTCTACAGTTCTGACATTGTCACCATTCATCCTTCTTACCCAACTTCTTTTTCTTTTTCTTCTTTCTTTTTTCTCTCACGATCCTCACTCAAGCCGGCCACAACCTCATTGTCGTCACCACATGATTGAGCATTAGGTACGAGGTAGGAGTTCACTGTTTAGGCACTAAGACACGCTTGGAATTTTTACTCAATTGTGTATTGTTTTATTACTTGTCGAACGAGTAAGTGGCGTTTTATAGGATCCCACTTAACCCAGGTCATTTAATTGATTGATCTTCCGGATTAATAATCCTTGAGGATAAGATCCCTCGAGTATGTTTTTGAAAACAAGATCCATCACAAGTTACCTTTGGGCTTATTATATAAATCTTTACTGAGACTTTTATATATATATATATATATATATATATATATATATATGTATGGGCAGCGTATAGGCATCGTATCCATTACAGGCCGTTGGATCGTGATCCAACGGCCCGCAGAATGCTGTCTAACACCCCCTTCACAAAGCTGGCGCGGAGCATCCGGCCGACACTGGCCGCGGCCCTCCAGCTGACCCCGGCCGTGGCCTATCCAGTTGACCCCCGTCACAACCCTCTGGCTGACCCTCATCGCGGCCCGCCCGCCAGCACCCCCCGGCGAAGACGACAACCTCCACAAGCCGCTGCCCCCTTGGCCTTTCCACCCCTCCACTGGACCATACTTGTCGTGCCCCTGGCCCATCCCCCTCCACTTTCCTGCTTCTTCGCTCACTCACGGCCGCCCGAGCTCGACCACCCATGCCCGGCCGCCGCTACGCCTTTTCTAGCCGGCCCACCCCACCATCGAGGCGGCGACGTTGGCCAACGGGCAGCCGCCGGCAAGGTTGCCGGCGGTGGGGTGGCGCGGGAAAACAGAGGGGGAAGAAACATGGGAGGGTAATTTTGTAATAAAAATTTGATTCGATCCTGCCTCGTGTCAAGTTTTTATTATGAAATAAATTTTAAAAAAATAAAATAATTTTGTAATAAAAACTTGACACGATATCGACTAAGGTCAAGTTTTCATTATGAAATAAAATTTTTAAAAATAAAATAATTTTATAATAAAAATTTGACTTGATCTCGACATGAGTTAAGTTTTTATTATTAAATAAAATTTAAAAAAATAAAATAATTTTGTAATAAAAACTTGACTTGGAGTCAAATTTTTATTATGAAATAAATTTTTAAAAAAATAAAAAAAAATTTGTAATAAAAATTTGACTTAATCCCGACCCGAAGCAAGTTATTATTATGAAATAGAATTTTTTTAAAAAATAAAATAATTTCGTAATAAAAAATTAACTCGATCCCTACTCAAGTTTTATTAAGGAGGAGGGGGCGTTGTGGTAAGGAGGGGCTGCTGTGACTGTTGGGGGCGCGACTCGGTTGGAAGGGGCCGGCCGGGAGTGAGGGGGGCACCGGCAGGCAAAGGTAGAAAGGGCGGGCATTGGGGGTCCGCAACGGCATGGGTGGGTGGGGCGGCGGGCGGGGTGGGATGGCCGGGGGAGGGTGGTGGTGGTAGGGGGCGACGGTTGGGGTCGGGCTCGATCGCGGGGGCTGGCTCGGTCACGGCGGCGGGCCGCAATGGGTGACGGTCGGCTGTCGGGCATGAGGTGGAGGGCCTGAGGCAAAGGGGGCGGCGGAGGGCCGCAGTCAAAGGGCGCCAGAGGAAAGAAGAGGAGTGGGGGGGGGGGTGGAGAAATTACTGTCGGCGGTTGGATCAGATCCAAAAGTTGACATTTGGCAGACGTTAAAACGCTTCCAAAAGGGGGCAACGCATAGTAGTTGCCCTCTATATGTGTGTGTGTGTGTGTGTGTGTCGGGCGGGGGGATGGCGGGCGGCGGGGTGGCGGGCGGGGGACGGGGTGGCTGCGGGGCAGCGGCCCCAACGGGGTGGGGGTGCTGTCGTCCGGCGGCGGGCCGGCAAGGGAAGAGGCTGGGCGACGCGCAGGGCAGGGGGCGGCAGCGTCGCGTCAGCCGGTGGCGGCGGCGACACCACAAAGTTTTTTTTTTATCCAGCCGTTGGATTATGTGTGTGTGTGTGTGTGTGTATATATATATATATATATATACTGTAACACCCCTTTTCAACTCACCCGTGAACCAACCCGAAAATGTCACCGGCGACCGAACCGTTCACTATTCTACTAGATTCGGTTAAGCCGACCCAGATCTATCTTGTTTGACACCACAATTGGACCAAACTTGTCGAGCTGGTGCTGATAGACCCCCTGATTGCCCAGTCCCAAAACATCGCCGTTAAACTGTCGACACTCGCCGGAAAATTGGATTCGTGGGAAATTCGCTGGATCATCGGCCGAACGCACCCGGTCCAATCTAATCGGACTTCGAATGCCGCTAGGTGCCGAATTCGAGTTTCAAGTCACGAAATGGAAACCCTAGTCGTCACTGATTTTTGATGACGCGAGGTATAATTTATTGTAACTTAATTATTTGAAAGTATTGATTATTAGAATTGCATGATAGGATTGATGAATTGTGTGTTATAATAATATATAAAAATGTAGATTTGATTAAGGATAAAATATGAAATTTGTTCGATTGAGTGGTGTTAAAAATGGAGGCTAAGAAACTAATTAGTGTAACTAGGTAATGATGATGATCTAATGCAAGCTAGCCTAAGTAGACTTGCTAGAATTGATATAGGTTGATGTGTGTTGATTGATGCGTGATTGTGTTGATTGTGTGTGCATGCTATAGGATGTGTGATTCATCATGCGGGCGTTAGTTTTTAACTTGATTATGTAGGTACAGTGTAGGAGCTCGCCGCCTAGGCACGTGGACCCATTTGGAGCTTCTACCAGGTCCGTTTAGGACTCGTTCTCTATTTTTACGCTACTCTATTGTGTATTTGATTTATCATGTGCAGGACGAGTTAAGTGGCGTTTTATCGGATCCCACTTAACTCGGGCCATTTAGCCAACGGTTTTTTTTCGGATTAATAACCCTCGAGGATGAGATCCCTCGAGTTTGTTTTCGAACTTCAGATCCAGCTCACGATGCCTTCGGGCCTATTGTATAAATCCCAACCCAGGCCTATATATATATAGTTTTCGCATTTTCGGTGAGAGATGGAATGAGGGTTACTGACGGCCACGCCTTCAGATAGGGCGTGTGCTCGGAAGAGCGGGCTCTGGAGCTGGGGAGAACCCACTTCGTTCCCGAAGGATCCGGACAACTCCACCTTTGAGTTCCTCAAACCCGGAGAAGTGTGGAGGTTTACGGGTACTGCAATGCAGCACATGTCTAGACTTGTGGTTCAAAGGGCACTAAAGGCGACTGCCTGAGAGTGCTCAGCCTTCGTGCTCAAGGCCAGGAGTAATATGGAAGGTGCAGAGGGTGAAAAGGAATGAGATTTGATGCGAGAAGTGATAGAGAAATGGCCAACGTATGAGAATGAGAAAGAAAGGGGGACGCTGTCGACTCGAGGGCGACGACCCGATAGCGACGGCTCCCATATGTGCCCTGATGAGAGTTCTTGAGGAAGTATATGGTTTTCATTCAACAGGAGAGTTTGCTCTCCTGTGCCAGATTGATATTAGTTATTTTCCGGGCTGGTAACACTCGTTACTGACGGTTTTTCTATATATATGTAGGTGAGGAATGCGAGCGATGAAAGCTGTCGGGACTGTGGAGGAGCAGCACGGAACCGCGCACACATGTACCTGCCGCGTGTAATCTATAATGACGGTGTGTTATCACTACGTGAATGATAATTTCGATGTGTTTGCTTAAATGAATTGCTTGTTATGAAACGAACAGATCAATGTGAATGAGTAGGGAGCCTTGGAGTTCAGACTCAACTCAGGTGAAACAAATGAGATAATGATTGAATGTCATGGTAGATTGTTATGTGTTATCGTATTTTCATAAAATATTTATATACCCTTGTTGTGGACAGGTTGGCCCCTATTGCAATTTTAGGGGAAACTCTATCCATTTTTCTTGGCTTCTCATTTATTGTTTTGTTTTGTCTTTGCTTGCACGTCATGACATGCATGTAGGACTCCTTTAGAACCCAATTGTTCCCATCCATGCATTTCATGTTTGCATCTCCATCTTGAGACGCCGAGGGTAGATCCGGGTCGGCTTAACCGAATCTAGTAGATTAGCGAATGGTTCGGTCGCCGGTGACAAATATATATATATATATATATATATATATATATGTGTGTGTGTGTGTGTGTGTGTGTGTGTGTGCATGTGCGTGCGTGCGTGTATATATATATAGTGTGTGTGTGTGTGTGTATATATATATATAGTTTTCGTGTTTTTCGATAACTGAGTGAGCATGTGCCAGTCAAAGCCGCCAACAACCATTTTATGCAAGTGGCATGTGCTAGTCGTAAGATAGAGCCAACAACCATACTACGCAAGTGGCAAGTGCCATGAGGGTCATGTGTACCCAAGTATATGATGATAACGTCAGGGTTTCATCCTGTATTGTAAAACCCACGATTCGAGTCAGGGTTTTATATTCAGAACCGGTCGGTTCGACCGTTATTTTCGAGTCGAGTCAGTTTCAGAACACGTGTACTGAGCCGACGCCGGTCTCGTGTATGAGCCATGAGGGTCATGTGTACCCAAGTATATGATGATAACGTCATGAACACAGCAGAAAAGAATGAGTTATCAGAATATATGAGAGTATGCAGTTCATTTTTTTATTTTGATATATAATGGATCGTAGAATTAGTTTTAGGCCGTTACCTGCGTTAAGACGCGTTATGGGCATTTTGGGTGGGTTGATAGTTCTAGAGCATATCATTATGATTTTTTGGTGTTGTTTGATTTTATGGGATTTTTCCCATATTTTTTGGAATTTTTTTACGACTTAAATATTATTTTTGACTCGAGTCGGAGACGAGTCAAGTAATATTTACGACTTTGCCACCACACACCCCCGCGCCCTTCTTTTCTTCCCCAAACCCTCGCCCGCGCCGCCCCTGTTCGCGCGCCACCGCCGCCACGGCCGACGCCGCCTGGCCGCCGATCGACGCCGCCCAGCCCGGCCACGGCGTCGCCTTGCCGCCCCGACCAGGTCCGGCCCCCATCGGACCGCCGCGACGCGAGGAAGCCACGCCGCGACGCCGCGCCCGCGTTGCGCTTCCGTCGCCGATTCCGCCGCCGGCGACCAGCGCCGCCGCGATCGGTCGGTCGCCTCAGCACCCTCAGCCTTCCAGCGACCTTCCCCGACTGGAACGGAGGCCATCGCCGCCGTGGCTGGCCGGATCTAGCCACCATCACCGCCGACTCTGTTTTATGTATTTTTCGGCGAGCCGCTACCTCCGTTGGCCGCGTCGACCTCGTAGATGAGTCGGGCTCGCCGAGCCGGTTCCGAGGGTACCCAACACGACCACTTTCCGGCCAGTAGACGCCGCCGGCGATTGTCGCCGGAAAACCATCGGAAGCCGCCGGAAAACCGCCAGCAGCTGCCGGAAAACCGGAATTTCTGGAATTCGCCGGAATTCACCGGATCTTCCGCGGGGCTCACCCGGTCGAGCCCGTTCGAGCTTCGGACGCCGATGAGTGCCGAATTTGAGCTCTGAGACACGCGACGGAACCCTAGCCGTCGCCGATTGCCGACTACGTGAGGTATAATTACCTCCGATTGATTTATTTAAAATTGATTATTGTTAGCACAGCATGCTAGGACTAATTATTGATGTGATTAATGCTTAATTACGAATGAAGTGATAAGAGACATGATTTGATGAATAGTGCTTGAATGTGAGTGATCTAATGAGGTAGATCGAGTTGAGCATGCTAATCGAGTAATGTAACTTAGGAAAAATACAATAAAATTGGTAGGAATAGGATGAGTAGAATTATTTTCATATTTATGATTATTGATTGTGATTGATGTTTATTGAGTTTGATGCATCATTTAGTTAGCGGGCGTTAGTATTTAGTTTTGATGTGTAGGTACGGAGTAGGAGCTCGCCGCCTAGGCGCGATGACACGCTTGGAGCTTCTACCAGGTCCGTTTAGGACTCGACTCTGTTTTACGTCTTTCTATTGTATGTTTGATTTATTGTCTGCAGGACGGGTTAAGTGGCGTTTTATCGGATCCCACTTAACTCGGGTCATTTAACCGAACATTTTCCGGATTAATAACCCCTCGAGGATGAGATCCCTCGAGGTTGATTTCGAAATAAGATCCACCAAAAGTTGCCTTCGGGCCTATTATATAACTCCCTACCCAAGCCTATATATATATAGTTTTCGTGTTTCTGTGAGACGAGAGATGGAGAAATCGACTGCACGTACCATGCAGAGGATGCCGTGATAGTCAAAGCGGGCTCTGGATTAGTGCCAGCGGACTGTTCCATTCCCGAGGGATCTTGACAACTCCGCGTTTGAGTTCCTCACACCCGGAGAACGTGGAGGTTTACGGGTACTGTTTAGTACAGCGCATGTCCGGACTTGTGGTTCAAAGGGTACTAAAGGCGACTACCTGAGAGTACTCGGCCTTCGTGCTCAAGGCCAGGAGAAATATGGAGGTAAGGAGAGGGCTTAGGATAAAGTTTCATGAGAAGTACTGAAAAGAAGTGCCAAGAGCGACATAGTACCAGCAGCAGATCAGTAAGTTCGGGATGCTACCGGGTCTACAGCCCAGTGGCTCCTCAGTAGTGCCCTTCAGAGTGTTCACGTGGAGTATATGTTATTTTCTTTCATATGAGAGTTTGCTCTCATAGCCAGTTTGTTATAGTTATTTTATTTTCCGGACAAGTAACATTTGTTATTGACGTGTTTTTATACTAAATGTAGGTAATAATCACGAGTTGGAGGTGCTATGAAGGTGC